>RYZW01000219.1:41881-64044 GCA_004367215.1 Colletotrichum trifolii | reverse complement strand
TTTATTATATTATTTAAAATCTATTTAACTTTCTTAAAATATATATAAGTAATTTCTAAACTCCTATTATGAAAGATAAATTTTTAACTTTTCTCTTTTTATTGGTATTATTTAATAAAACTTATGATTTAATCTTTTAAGTATTATTAATATTTAAGAAATAGGTAAAAGGATAGAGAAACCTTTTAATTTATAAGATTTAATAAGATATCAAGAAAGTAGTAATAGTAATTAATAGAGAAACTAGTTATTAGAGATAAGTAATAGAATAAGGGATTAATTTCAAGCTATTTCCCTCTTATACTAAAAGACTAGTTAGAGTAAATAAGTATACTAAAAAAACTAATTATATAAAATATAAAAATTTAAGAAACTATAGGATTATTATTTAAACTATAAATAGAGTTAATTTAAGTTATAGCTATATTACATAATATATTTCTAAATATTTAAAATAACTAGAGATTACTATATAAAATAAGAGAAGCTTGGTATAAATAATACTTTCATTAGTAAATACTAGAGTATACTCTAAGTTTCTATTAATACTTACAGTTTTACTAGGGATAGATTTATACTTATAATTATTAAGTATGCTTACTTAAGAAATACTATGAATAAGGTATATTAAAGAAGTTATTTAAAGTTAAATTAAAGGGATATATTGAATATCTAGTAAACTATATTCTAAATACTTATAACTTATATAAAATCTAGATCTTTACGTTTTAGAGGGTTATTATTATTTAAAATATTAAATTTAATAAGACGAGACTTTATTTAAAATAAAACTTATATAAAATACTTATAAAAGAAATTATAAAACTACTAGTTAAGTTAATTACTAAAAAAGAAGAAAACTTTATTCTTAAAATACTTAGAGATTTTAGAATAATAAGAATACTTAATAAGGGAATTTCTCTTCTATTAGCTATCTTATTAGTACTAGAAATAGTTTAAGATATTAGGCTAAGATTAGAGTTAATTTCTAATATTAATAAGAAAAGTTTAATTATATTTAGACTAATATTTAAATTAATAAAACTAGTCTAGGTTTCTAATTAATAATAACTAGATATAATAACCCTAGGCGAAACTTAGAATTTAGGAAATATACTAATATTTAGAAAACTAGATAATATATTTAAAATTAGGGATCTAACTAGTTAAAAAAGAATACTTATTTTAACTAAAAATAGAAGTAATTATTTTAAAATCCCTTTTTAGCTAACTTAGAGTAGATTAAAATATAGCTCTAGATTTTAACTAACCAGGTTACAATCTTTAACTATTTAAGAATAAAGCTAATAATATGGGAATCAATAATAATAGTAATTAAAGCTAGAGATTATTATTAGTAATTANTAATTAAAGCTAGAGATTATTATTAGTAATTATATAATACTCTTAAAAGAATATAATAGTAATATTTTATATTTCTTAGAATATAAATAAGATAGTTTTATTAGTATTTATTTATTTAATTAGTAGTAAAAGCTTAATAAAAATAATCTTAACCTTTTAATAATTTTCTTTATTATTTGAAATATAGTATTAAAGAAAACAAATCTTTCTATTAAAATTCAAATATATTTTAATTAACTACTTATACTACTAAAGACTTAGAAAAATATTACTAATTTATTAGAATTATTATAAAGTCTTTTTATTAAAATAGTAAAAACTAAGATTATGAAGTTAAAAAAGAAAAGGACTTAGCGAGAAATAGATTACTAGGATACTAGATCTAGGCCCCTTTTTCTTAAATAAGTTTTTACTTATAAAATAAATATAAATAGCTTTCTGGAATAATATAAAGCGAGGATTTATATATATAGGGATATATAGCTAGTTAATCTATTATAAACTATATATATAGTAATATTAGCTACCTGAACCTTTTAGGTAGTTATAGTAATTATAATATAGTTTTCCTTCCAGGTTTACTAGTTGAATATTATTAATATATTTCTGAATACTATAAAAAACCCTAATAGATTTCTAATAATAGTTAAACTACTAGATAGATTTAAAATTATAAAGTATTATATAGAACTTAAATATACTTTTTATAAACTTCAAGATATATCTCTTTTTAACATAAAACCTTTTATATTATTTTTAAATTATTAGGTTTCTAGTTATACTTAGAAAAGTTATATGTATTTAAAAATAAAAGTTCAAGTATCTTTATCTTATTCTATATAGATAATATTTTTCTCTTATATTATAAAATAACCGAAAACGAAATTTATAAGATTATTAAAAATATTAAATATATCTATAAACTTAAAAAACAGGATTTTAGTAAATATTTCCTTAAAGTTTAAATAGTTTAGGATTATAAGTATTATAAAATAAACTAGATTTAAACTATATATATTATTAAGATTACTAAATACTTTAATCTTAATTATAACTTAACTCTAATAATACTATTTCTAATAATAACTTTTACTACAAATACTTATTAAATTATACTTAAGCAGATTCACGAGTACTAGATTAAAATTAATTCGATTCTTTATATTTCTATTATAATATAACTAGATATCTGATTTATATACTCTCTATTTTTGAAATACTTTATAAATCTTTCTTAAATATATATAAATACTATAAACTATATAATTTAGTATTTCTATAAGATGAAGTTCCTAGTACTATAATTTATAAACTTAAGAAATATTAATAAGATACTTTAAATACTTTTAATAACTAGAAATACTTTATTTATAAACTATAAAGAAACTTAAAAATTAAATTATAACTATATTATCTTTTTATTTAGAAAACTAATCTAATAGAAAACTACTTAACAAAATATTATAATTATATTAATAACTAAAATAGAACTTCTTAACCTAGGATATACTTTAAAAGAAACTATAATACTAAAGAAACTATTTTAAGATATTAAGTTTAACCTAAGAAATATTTAGAAAATCTATTATAAGAACTACTAGATAATTAGACTAGTAATCTTAGATAATAAATACCTATTTACTAAACTTTAATATATAGATTCTTAATAGATATAGTTTTACTAGGAATACTTTAAAAATAGTTTTAAAATAATTTATATACTTATAAATATAATACTAATAGATAGACTTATAAAGAATCTAACTTAAATAAAGTTTAAATAATAAAGAATATTTCTTAACTTTATAGATCTATAAATAATATTCTTAAAACTAGCTAAAATAATAGAAGAAACTACTTAAAGTAATCTTCTATTTATTTAAATATATATAGAAATAACTTAAATAATCCTTATTCTAATAAACAATTCTCATAGTATTCATATAAAAGGCGAGAATATAATAGAATTCCTCTAACTATTCCTATTAAATAAAGCTTTTAAGATAGGTTTTTATCTAATTAAATATTAATTATTTCAATTTTAAGTTCTAAATAAGTAAATAAAATACTATAATAAACGTATAGAAATCAACTTATATAAGTATTAAATACTAATTATAATTTTTAAAACAAATAGAAGTAAAAACCTAAGTTTATCTAAAATACTAAGATTACTTAAAACTATAAAGTAAAGTATTATAACTATAATTATAAGTTCTAAACTTTCTAGAGACTAGTTAAGATATAGAAAGTTAGTTAATAGGGTAACTAGTTACTATTACTAAAATACTAGGAATATAACTTCTAGAAGTAAACTAAGTAAACTAGGAAGCTTAAATAAGTTAAAATACCTGAATAAGAAAAACTTATTCGATAATAGGAATTCTAGTAGTAGAATCTAAGATATTTCTATCTTTAATAAAAATAGCTTTAGAATCCTTCTATTATTTTAATTATAACTTAAAATACATAAGCTTTTTTGTATTACTAACCTTTTTAGTTTTTAACTTGGAATAGTTAGATTTAAATAAAAAATCTTAAGTTGAAATATTTATTTTATTAGTTTTAGGAATCTAGAAAACTTCTAAATAATTCTTAAATATTTTATAAGTTTAGTTGGAGATTAGTATATAAGTAATCTTTAAGCTATTCTTATACTAGTAATATTAATTAGAAACTAAATCTCGACTACTAATATTAATAGTATAAAAATAGGAGCTTTATAAAAGGATAAAACTAGAGTAATATATTATATAGAAGATAGTTTAAACTAACTATAAATTTCTAATAGCTTTTATTTAGAATAAGTAACTCTTATATTTCTTAGTAGTTTTACTTTTCTTAGAAAAAGTAGATTTTATTAAGATTTTCTTTAAAGTAGTAAACTTATTACTAAATGTTATAAGTTATTATTTAGTAGTTTCTAGCTAATACTTAAGATTATTTATTTCTAATAAAACCTCTTAATCTCTAATTTATAAAGATTTTCTCGTTATATTAATAGTAGTTTTTATGTATTTCTTAAGTAGTTCTATTACCTCCTCAATATCTTTATTACTATTTTCTTCTTTATTAATAATAATTTCAGGTATTTTATTATTATTACTAATAAGCTTAGGTATTTCCTCTTTTTCTTTAAGATTACTAGTTAAATTATCTTTTATATTATTAGAAAAAGGGTTTAGAGTAGTAACTTTCCTCGGATAACTATAAAAATATTTAAAATTAGTAGTAGTAGTAGGATGTTTAGTTCAAGTAACTCTCCCCTTTATAATACTACTTAGCTTAGGTATTTTAGTAAGTTTAGGGAATAATAATAAATACTTTAGTAAATCAGGAAATTCTTTAAAATATAAATAAATAAATAATTTCAGGCGAAATAATTCACCTTATACTATTATAGAAAGTTCGAATTACTAATAAAATTATTTTCCTTAATAAAATTAAACTATGCTTAAATCTTAGATATAAAGTACTCTTAGAAGAATTTACTAAAAATAAAGAATATATTAATAGAGAAAGAGGAAAAAAAGAATAAATAAGGATTAAATTTTTTGAAAGAAATAAAGTTAATCAAAAAGTACTAAACAAAATAAACCTCCTAAAAAGAATATAGAAAAATATTTTAAGTTTAATATTTATTATCCTTATTAAGTATATAAAGATAAAAGATACCTAAAGTAATTATAAATATTAGTTTTCTATTACTTTCAAGAGTAGGATTAAGAAGGAATCGTTTTAACTTAGGGATATAATAGGTAAGAACTAGTACTAAATTACCAACTAAGATAGAAATAAAATACTCTAGAAAGTTAATAGTAAGATCGTATTAATTATTAATAATTTATCTCTTAGCTTTAGTAAAAAAGTCCTCAAGTTTAATAATATCTTTCTTAATAAACTTGAAGGGTTTATCTTAAATTTAGATATTAGTAATAACTAATATATATTATTATACTTAAATCTAATATACGGAATCTATATTAGTAATATATATTACTTATAAAGTAAGAAAGTAATTATCGAAAATATTGATAAAGAAGAGAAGAAAGAAAACTAGTAGGTGAAAAATCGATAAACGATTTTTTATAATATATAAAAAGATTAGATTACTAGTAATTTTAGAAAGAACTAACTAATCACTTTTACTAATACTTAAAACAAATAGTTAAATATATAATAGATTATAATAGCTTTATCAATTTCATTTATTTAAATACTAGAAGATCTATTTTAGGAACTATTTATCCTATTTATTTATTTAGTATATTAGTTAAATAATATAAAAGTATCTCTAGTAATTCTACTACTAGGGGGGTATATAAAGATATATATAGTACTAAGGCTACTATACAACTATACTAGCTACTATACAACTCAAGTAGCTTATATAAAGTATAACTATTCTATTTATACGTATTCGAATACTTTATTCTAGTTAGAAGAAGATATACCTTTTAACAACCTACTTTCAAACTATATACTATATTATTTATTTATCATAATTAGTTATTCTACTATAAATTCTTTTTAAAATTAGCTAGTAAAGAGTTTATCTCTATTACTAATAATACTTTCTAGAATACTAAACTAGTATTCTATTTGTTTTATAAAATACCATTATTAGTTTTATAGCTATTATCTATTTTATTATTAGAGTAAATATTACGAATTTTATAAGCTTATTCATAATTACTAGGATAGTATTATATATACTACTATTTCTATATATATTTTCTAGTAATCTTATAATAAAGTCTATACTAATTTCTTAAAATAGTCCTACTAGGATATATAGAGATTATAACTAGTTATATAATTTATATTTTAGGATTTTAATTTGCTAGTAGATTTAATATAATATTATATAGTTCTATATATTTATAATTATATTATTCTAATAGAAGTCTTATTTTATAAAGTTATAGGTTTTATTAGTACTTATATAATCTATCTTACTTTTACTATAGTATAAGTAAATAAGTTTATATTTTAGGGATCTTATATTAAGTATAATTAGTTATTTTAGAAGAAATATATTCCTTCTATATTTACTAAATATCCTTTCTATCTACTAGCTATTTTCTAGGTTTTTTCCGCGTATACTTAATAATTTTTATTATAAATCTATAACTTTTTAATAATTTATTTAACATTTCTAGAATCTTTTAGAAAGTATATTATTTTATTTTTATAAGATTCCTTATTACTAAATATAAGATATATTATACTAGAATAATAACCCTAGCTTCTTATAAATTCTCTTTACTTATTAGTATTTACTAGGTATTCTCTATCTTCCTATATATTAAGGGGTAAGTCACATAACCTACTACTATTATATACTAGCCTCGGGCCTTATAGCTATTAGGCTAGCCCTCTTACCTACTATAAGGGTAGAGGGATCCCTTCTCTTTAGATATTACTAATATAATATATATTACTTTATATAACCTCTTACCTAGAAGTATTACAAGTTATAAGCCTAGACTAGTCTTTCTACTATTACCTATAGTAAAACTAGTATCTTATCTTTCTTTTTCTTTTAAACAATAATTGAAAAGATCCCCCGATTAATAACTACTCTCTAACTAATACATACCTTATATTTATATATCCTGAGTTTTACGTACCCTACGAGATATATAACAAAATAAAATAATACAGATTATTATAATTAGCAATATACCTAGCTATTATATAGTAGTTTTAATAATCCCTAAACTTAAAAGAGAATTAAACTAGTCTTTATAACTAGTATTTATACAAATTACTTTTAAAGCTAACTAAGTTAAGAAATATATTAATATTAATATCCCTAAACTTATTACTTAGACTTTAGCTTATATAACATAAGAGAATAAAGAAAATATTACTTATAATCTCCTTATTTCGTTATATAATATATTAATTAATAAGTTACTTAATATAGGATAGTAAGATAATAGTAACTTTTATACTTTTATAAAAATACTAGAGAAATGTATCTCTAAGGTTTCTAAAAATACTATTAGTATTTTTATTAACGAATTTACTAAAACTAATACTTATAATTATAAGGTTTTTCATGATACTTTTAAATATATTTTATACTTATATACTTATATTATAAGCTTCTATAATTAGAATTCTAATTATTTCTAAATTATTTTATTCCTTAATTACTTTAAAGTTAGGTTTCCCGATTCTTATAAGTATTATATTAATAATAGTAAAATGCTTATATAGGCTAATATTATTAAAACTATTTATATTTTTGTTTAGGATAAAGAATAAAAAATAAGGCTTATTTCATATTATAAGATATCTATTATAACTATTACTTTACTTACTACTATAACTAAAAAGAAAGATAGTAAGTACTTTTATTATAAAAAAAGTTATCTAGCTTTGAAGTACTAAATTACTTATTTTAACCTTATCCCTATTAATTATTAGTATTATAAATAACTTATAGCTTATATAGTAAAGTATATATATAATAAGGATTATACTAAGGTATTTATATCTATATTATCTTTATTAGTATTTATTAAAAGTACTATAGGTATTATTAGTAGCTCTACTATTACTAGCTTTACTTTTCGAAAACTATTAATAATACTTAAGGTTATATATATTACTATTAATAGTTACCCGCTTGACGTAGTGGTTTAACGTCTGGCTGGCTCTTACCGTTTCACGGCAAGAGCAGTAGGTTCGAATCCTGCAGCGGGCAAGCGCGACCGGTGGCCACGTGCCTTCCGATTGCGTAAACCAAGCGTAGTAACTACTACCAGCTAGTAGCTCCTACCACTAGCCATTAATAGCTAGCAACTATTAACGGCTAGTAGCAAGCACTGCCGGCTAGCTAGTATTAGTATCACGTGACTGACTACGATCCTTAAAGAGTAACTGCGACGGATGTGGGCATGTACATACCTTCCATTTATCAGCCATCGTATTAACCAACCACGTTTACTACCTAAGGTTTCCTCCATTTAAACAGTTCCTCAGCACTAGTAGTATCTATAAGGTAAATGAGGCAAGAGCTGATAACTAGGTACAACTACCTTTAAAGGGTCCCGGAGAGGCATATGACTTTAAATAGATCAGAGACCTTCAATACAACCATATTACTATTAATAATAAAGCTATTATAAGCTCTAATCTTATCATTAACTCAGGTTACTCTAACTCGGTTTTTAATGACCTTATTTGTTTTATATTTTATACTATATATAATAATTTCTAGTTTCTTACTACTACTAATAATAAATTAGTTAGACTAGAAAATATAGGTATAGTTTTTCTTTCAGGCTAAAGATCCTACTTATACTTCTAAGATAATTAACTAGACTATTAAAAATATTAAATATAGCTCTTTTAGTTTTACTAACTTCTTTAGTTCTAGTAGATTTCGAAAAAGCTATATTAAATATAATTATAATACTATAAACCTTATTAATACTTATTTACGTAAAAGCTTTACTAAAGTCTACTAAGTAAATAATATATATATTATTAGTACTACTAATAGTATTATTATTCTTATTAATACTACTCTTAGCTTCGCTAGAGTTAGAATGAAAACTTACTTTATACTTAAGATAACATATTATCGCCTCATCTATACCTATCTATTAAAAGGTATTAAAGTTTACTATTATATACGTATCCGATTTACTTAGGAGGAGATTAACTTTTTCTACTATAAAGTATACAACTTTACTAAATCTATAAAAGTTATTAGTTATAATACCCCTTTTTCTTTTACTTAGGTAAGTAAAGAGATTTATCTTAATCTTATTAAAATTAAGCTATTATTTATTACAAGTAAGAAATATACTCTTTATTTCCTTAATTACTATAGTAGTTATTACTAACTTGTTTTACTTACTAGCTATTACTATAAAGTGGTATTTAAAGCTATTAAGAGGTTTAATAATACTTTTCCTAGTATAACTATATTAACTATAAAACGTTAAATATATAACAATATTCTAGAACTTAAAAAAGTATTAAAAGACCCCTATTTTATAAGTACTCAATTTAACTTTACTATTACTTATATATTATCTATAAATAAAGTAATTAAATATACTAGTTAGATTATTATTAAAGTAGCGTATACTATACTTATTAATAATAGTTTACTTAAAGAGTTTTAGGATTATACTTTTAATACTACTATTTAGATCATTAATTTTGTATTATAAGTTAATAAAGGTAAACTCAGCTTTTACGAGATTATAGCGAGAGAGTTAAACTTAGCTAAGAATTATAAGTTTCTATATATTAAATATATCTAAATATTTAAATTAATTACCTATATTTATAAAAAATGAAATAAGTATTTTCTACGTACTACTAAAATAGAAATATATATTATAAAAAGCTTCTTTATTAGTTATGATTTTTATATAATTATATTTATTATATTTATATTCCTAATATAAAAAAAGTTCTTTACTACTATAATATTTGTTTTTATAAAAGCCCTAATAAGACTATTCTATACCCTCTTAGAGATATTACTAAATATATTAATATTAGTTATAATATCCTATTTAATAAACCTAACCTCTAGATCTAATACTTTAACTAGATCCTAGATTAAAATACTACTATAGAGGATTCTTTATTAAAAGAGAAGAATATTACCTTATAAATATATTAAACTAATAATACTTACGCTATAAAGTATATAACTCTATTACTAGAGAGTTTATTTCTATTAACTACTATATAATAGTAACTTATTACTAACTCTATAGATAATAAAAGTAATAATAATTTTATAGATACTATTTAGAAGTAAGAGTCGGATTATCTTAATCCTAATACTAATCTATTAACTATAATACCTCCTAATACCTCTATAATCCCTATTATAAACTATCTTTATCGTACTATTATAAATAAATTACTAGGTTACTATTACGAAGCTTATAGCTTTCACCTATATAAGAAGAAAGTTTACTTTACTACTAATATTTATATTATTCCGGAAAACCTAATTACTATTATTCTTTTTACCACTATAGTATTTTTAAAAGTTCTTCTACTAGGATATACTATCTTATATACTATTAAAGAAATAAAAAAAAGTCCTCTTTAACTCTTTTACTAGAAACTTATATATAATACTAAGATATAATAGATAATTAATCAAGAAACCTTCTACTTTATTAATAAACTTTCTAATACTAAGACTTTTCTAGGTATATAGATTTTTAATATTAAAACTAATACCTTAAACGCTATCGTGAGGATTAAGGCTTAATAGGTTATTTGTAGTAATTATAAAAAAGATAATTAGTCTTCTTAAGAAATCTATATTACTATAGTAACTATTACTACTATATACTTCTTTTTTATTATAATTACCCTCTACTATTTCTTGTATAAGATATACGATTTTAATACTACTTTCCTCACTACCCCTATCCCCCACAATATTTAAGTCTATATTTACTAACCTATAAGTTACTCTAATAGTATAAATAAAATTTAGTTATTTTATAAAACTTTCTAAAACTTTTATAAAAGTCTTTTATAGTAGTTTTAATTTATTATAACTAAAATAAAGAAAGTTAGCTTTATACTAGTTAATGGGAAGATTTATTCTTTTATTAACAAGAATCTTAATACCGATACTTTTATATATATGAATAATAATATTATAGCTACCCTTATACTTGAGATTATGAAGAAAGTATATAAGATATTTAAGATAGTCTCCCCCCTTAAGGATTTTAGTATTACTACTTAGTTTTTAGTTTTTTAGATCCACTATAGTACTATAAAAATCTTCTTATCTTAATATAAGTATATTAATTCTATATTATACTACTTTAGCTATTATAAACTTTATATTGTTAAGACCCCCTTCCTTACTAATAAAGACTTTCTAATTATATAGTTAAAAGATAAATATAATAATAAGTTTTATTAATTCTATATAGAGTAAACTAGTTATTTTTACTAGCTAGTTACTAGTACTTAACTAGATATTACTTATACTATAAGTAAACTTTACTAAGTAAATATTAGTTCTTTTCTTGCTTATTAATATACTATTAGATACCTTTTTAGATACTTTATTAGTACTACTATATATAGTATTATTCTTAGAAGTATAGATCCTATAATAGATCTAAAGCTTTATACTATAATAGATATTACTTTTATAAATAATAGACTATCTTATATGTTAACTAGTAAGTATATTATTTATCTTATAAGTTTCCCTATTATTTAGAAGTCTAAGAAATAGATAAGTATTATTCTAAGTTCTATAGAAGTAAAATTTATTAACCTTATACTTACTAGTATATCTTTTAAGTAGATTTAATAATATATTAAATAGTTACTAGATTAATAGATTACTCTATTTATAATCCTTTTTACTAATAATATTAATACTTTAGTAAATATTATAAACTTTCTAAATAAAGTATATATATAGAATATTAATATTTAGTACAAGTAGATTATTTAGGATGTTAATAATAATAATATAATTATTCTCTATTTTATTAAAAGTTTTAATATAGTTACTAATAGTTTTACTAAGGTATTAAATACTATTACATATAAGGATTTTATTAGATTACTAGGAATAGTAGATAACTTGGATTAAGTATTACTTTTGAAGTAATTACTAGTATCTAGATTAATTAATACTTAATTAAAAAACTTTAAAGCTAACTTAAAACTAAAAGTATTCTACTTTTGAAAATTCTATAGATTTAGATATTTTAGCCGAAAAATAGGATTTTCGAGGTTTTAAGCTAGTTTTGTATATTTTAGCTAGTTATAGGCCTAGCTTGAGGGGGAGTATTAAGGGGTAAGGTATATAACTTACTATTATCACATACCAGCCTCAGCTTTTATAGCTATTAGGTTAGCTTTCTCGCCTACTATAAAAGCGGAGGGATCTTTTCTTTTTAGATATTACTAATATAATATATATTACCTTATATAACCTTTTGCCTAGAGGTATTATACTATATATATCTTTACTATAAGTAACTATAGTTATAACTATTACTATTTTTCTAGTATCCCTAGTAGGGTAGTACCCTAGGAAAGTTAAATAATGTTTACTTCTAAATCTAGTTTTTATACTAAAATACTTTTCATATATTTATGTTATCTAAGTAAAGGTTTTTACTAATTCTAAGCTTTTTTTAGTTTTTATAGTTTTTTAATAAGTATCTACTAATAATAGTTTAGTAAGTTATAATTTATTTATAAAACTTAGTAGTATATTATAATACTTTACTTTTTTTATATAGTTTAGTTATCTAGATAATTTCCTTATTAGATTAGTAACCCGAAACTAGTACTCTAAATCGAAATTAAATATTAAAAGCTTATAAGTCTAATAAATAAGTTTTCTTTAAAAGTTTTATATTAGTATTATTATAATACCTATTAGGGTTTAATAATCTATTAAAACTATAAATATTTCTAAGAATCCTATTAAATAGTATTTCTAGTAGTTAAAGTTCTTAATAATAGCTAATAGTTCTTCTTAGCCTATTTCTTATTTCTATTTTATTTTATTAAGTTTTTTTAAGTAATAAATAACTAGTTATTACTAGCTTTCTATTTCTTATAATAGGATACCTAAGATTACTCGCTCAAATATATCTATCTCTATCCTAGTTTCCCTAATAAGATTTTAGTATTAGAGAATAATTACCAAGTAAAAAGTATTCTATAATACTAAGAATATAGATTTTACGTTTTCTAGTTATAAAAAAACATTTCTTTATTATTATTATTTTAAAACATATTATAAATAATATTATTACTCTTAAGTAATCAGTAATAAATTTATAGTAAAGATTATAGAAACCTAGGAATCCCTAAAATTCTTTAAATATTTCTAGTAGTTTTAATTTAATAATAGTTTAGGGGAGGGGCTAATAGTTCGTTCTCTACTATAACTATTAGTAGATATATTACCCCCTAAAGTATAACTTTAGCTTTCCCACCCCCTACTTACTACTATAGCTAGCCCCTAGTTAATTTAGAGCTAAACCCCTTATAACTATAACTAGTATATTTGCCCCGCATTAATGTTTTTATAGATAATAAATAACTAATAATTCTTTCTACGATAACTTTATACTTTCACGCCCTTATACCCTTACGCCTTTATAGCTATTAATATATAATTCAAATATCTCGAGATATTTAATTACTACTAACTACAGGTACTCTATTTAAATATTTATTATAACCTTAATATCTATAACCTTAATATCCCTATTATAGACTAAACCCTACCTACCCCCAAGACAAGACTTTATACTACTAATATAAAAGTTCTCTACTACTAGTATAAGTTAACGTATAATCTCTATATAAATGTAGTAAAACTTAGCTTACTCTTATTAGTAAATAATTTTAATATATTAATTATAGCTAATAACTAACTTATAAATAGTACCTATATAGATATAGATATTCCTAGTATAATTAGATAACTTTTAAAACTTCTATAATTATATTATTATAATACTCTAAAATATCCAGTAACTAGTATTATAGTAGTATATTAATATTAGGGTATTACTTAATTAATACCTAGTCCCCGATATTATTAGCTTAATATAATAAGTTATAAGTTAGCTAGATAATCTTCTTTTAAATATTTATAAGTTATTTATTAATTATAATATTTAAGATAATTTTATTAAAACCTATCTTTATAAAGTAATAGTTTTAGTTATAATAGTTATAGTTAAATATCTCTATACTTATTCTATACTATTTTTAATAAGTAATTATATAGATTTCGAGGAAATTTTAGTTCTATTATAAAAGTATAGTATACTACTACTCTAGCTATTAGACTTTACTAAGGATAGTTTAGATATAGAAGAGTAATAGATTATAGAATACTTAGTTTTTTAAAGTATTCTATTTTATTCTATTTTTAAGAGGTTTATAAAACTTCTTAACCCTATAACCTTAGTAGTTACTTTTAACTATATATATTAAACCCTAGTCTTAATAAAACTTTCCCTATATAAACTATTATTACGAGGTCTTCTACTACTATAGGGTTAAATATTAGAACTAGGGGTATAATTATCCATAATAATAAGTAATTCTATTACTATTTTAACTAGTTATAAGCTAGTATTAGTACGAATACTATTATTAGGTAAGATTTAGAGTTAAATCTATATATAGGGTAAAGAGCTTAGATACTATTCTAAGTATAGAGTAAAAGTAACTAAATTAATAGTAGTTTAGATTCTTATTAGGTTTATTTTAATATTTTCCTAAATAATTAAATATTTTAGGAAAGTTATCTTTTTTATATAGAATTTATATTTAGAAAGTTTAGTAAAAAAAATATTTAGTATAATTTAGCGAATATTTATAATAATACTTTAGTATAGTCTTCTCTAATACTTATTATATATACTATAATATTATTTATATATACTATATAGTATATATTAATTAAACTAGTAAATATATAGTTAATATATATTTAAAAAGTCACTAGTATATTAGTAAGACTAAATAGTAGTATTATATATTTATAATAGCTATATTATATCCTAAATATTATTTTCTAGTAATTCTTTAGTTTAATCTTAATATAGCAATAAGTATTTGTAAAGTTAATTTTTAAGATCTATATTACTCCTTAAAATGTATTCAAAAACTTATTAAAAAGTAATAGTAAGTATTAGTTTTTGATTATAATTTTATTAAAACCTTTATAGTTAATATATAAATATAAAGAATTATTTTGCTTTAGAACAAAAAAGATTAGTATATTTATTTTATTTATAGATAGCTATATATATCTATTTATTAGGTTCTCTATAATATATACTTTTAACTTTTCTAGTTATTATTTATTTAGTAAATATAAAAACCCATAAAGTAATTTCTTATTTAGTATTAGTTTAGTAGTATATTTAGTATTTTTAAAGACTAGGACTAACTTTACTACAATTTTATCAACTATACCTTCTTTATTTATAAGTTTCCTAGAAATATTTATGATAATAATAACTTAATCTATTTTTTAAAGATTCTTATATAAACTTTCAAGTTATCATTTATTTTACTAATATATAGTATATAAGTAATCTCATTATTTTTCATAATCTTTTAAGTAAATATTTCTAGTTTAGTAATAGATATCTATTCATAATACTAAGTATCTATCTAAGTATTTATTATAGTATTTTCTTAGTTTATAGAATCCTTTTTAATAAGAAGTCATATATCTTTCTAGTTAGTAAATACTAGTTAATAATTAGTATAATTTCTATAGGTAATTATTTAAGTTTATAAGAAAAAATATTAGCTAGTAATATTTCCCTAGTTCTAATGCTAAACTATTAAATCTTTCTAAAATAAGTATAATTATTTTAGCTAAACTAAGTTTTAGTAATATTGCTAAGTATTTACTAATAAAATTTGTTTATAAGTATAAATCTATATTCACTATTATTTCCCTCTTTTTAATATTCTAGAGAATAATTACTAAACCTTTAGCTATTTTCCCTATAAAGATTAATTTCTTAGCTAATATAGGGATTATTAGTTTTATCTTTATATTTATTTATTTCTCTAGATTTCCTCGATATAGGAGTTAGTATTAATAGTTTAAACTAAAATATCAAGGTCTATAATACTATATTTTTAACTAGTTATTAGTATTAAGTTTATATTTACTTTAGATTTATAGTTTATAGCTCTATACTTTATTTTACTATATAAGAAATATATTTCTTTTATTTATAATATAGTTAATATATGTATGTTGTTCTAATTTAAGGTAAATATAGTATTACTTAACCTATTAGTATTTTATTATTATCTACTTAGTATTAATAGGGTTAATAGACCTATTCAGCTTACTATTTTTAAGAGTAGTAGTAGCTAGAATAGCTATAATCTTATATAAAGTTATTTATATTTCTTATTTTATATTAGTTTATTAGTATAATACTATTAGAGTTTTTATAGTTTTTCAGCTTCTATTATAATATCTCTAGTTTTTAGGATAGGGATATTTATTAAGTTTCTCTATTTCTTTTTTTAAGTTAACGTATAGGTAGTAGAAATAGATAAAGGTTTCTTTTTTGTTTTAGTTAAATCTAGGTATACTTAGATTTTAGTATAGTACTAATTACTTTGTATAATACTATATAATTAACTAGTATTCTTTTTAATTTTTTATCTTTTAAATTTCTATTTATATAATTTTTCTTATACTCGTTTAATATAGTAGTTTAACGTCTAGCTAGCTTTTACTATTATAGTAGGAGTAGTAGGCTCGAATCTTATAATAAATAAGTATAACTAGTAAGTATATATATACTTTCCGATTATATAAACTATATATAGTAACTACTATTAACTAGTAGCTCTTACTACCTACTATTAATAGCTAGTAACTATTAATAGCTAGTAATAGGTATTAATAGCTAGCTAGTATTAGTATTACGTAACTATAATCCTTAAAGAATAATGTCGGCAATAATATATTTGAGTAGTAGAGTTTTCGCTAGAAGAAACCTTAGTTATAGTACTATCCCTACAAGCCTCGCCTTACTTAAACTACTTAAAATAAAACCTTATATATTATACTTAGTCATATTTAATTATATATAACATATACTAGATTTTACCCCCTATTTATATATAATAATTAAAAGTCTTACGATACTAAAAAGCTACTAGGCTAAAAAGTACATATTATATATTTTAAATATTAAAATATCTACTAAAAATACCCTTTTTTTAGTTCTTAAAAAAGCTAATTAGTAGTTTACCTAGTATAATACTTTTCAGGTAAAAGCTAAGGCTTATAATTTATAGGATTACCTTAATTCTAAAATAATAACTCACTAAAGCTTCTATTTAGAATTTCCTTAAAAGCTATTTTTAAGTAATTTTCTAAAAGCTAAATAGTACTAATAAATATATAAGATACCTAAATTAGCTATTCTTAAAGTTCTTATCTTAAAAAGGATTAATTATAAAGAAGATTAATAATTCTTAATTAATACTACTAAAGAAGTTTAAGTAAAAAATATCATAAAGTTTATAGAGAAAACCTTAAAAACTTGTATAGTTTTCTGTAATTTTTATATTTTAAAAACTTAAACCTACTAATATAAGTATTTAAATTGAATTTACCTAATAAGTTAGATTTTTAAATATATGAATAAACTTTTATAATACTAGTATTATTATATAGAGGAAAATATAGTAGTATAAGCTATAAATCTCTATAACTATTTTAGTATTATAAATAATCTATACTTCTAAAATACTACTATAATATACTATAAGATATTCTAATTTCTAAGACTTAAGTGATTTACTATAAAAATAATAACTAAAATATAGTTTTAGAAATAATAAGATATTATATATAAAACTTAAGTAATTAACTATACTTTATTTATTATTAGAATACTATAGGTTTATAATCTTATAATTTTACTAGTTTACTTATTTATTAAAGTTTATATATAAAGCTATATATTTATAATTTATACTTATTTAGACTTATTATTTCTAGATAAAGTTATTTTAACTATTATAGAAACTATTTAGTATTTCCCTAAATCTCTCTAGTATAGTAAAATAGGCTATAATATTTTTAATATCTTAATTAAAGTTCTTATAATTACTTTAAATATTTAAAGTAACAAGAGATATTTCTAAAACTTAGATAAGTTTCTATATTTTCTAAAGTATAGTTTAAGCTATTTTTTAATATACTATTATTATATATATTTTTAGTTAGTTTATAAAAACTAGGTATTAAATACTTTAACTAAAAAAAAGATTAAATAGTTACTTATTTTAGATTTAGATTGTTTAAGAAGAATTTAGAGTTTTAGATAATAATAATTATATAACTAGTTTTCTAGCTAAATTAGCTATAATATAATATAGTAAGTATATTATAAAGAAACGCTTTAATAATACCCCTTCTAAAACTCTTTTATCTTTAATTTAGATACTTTAGTTTATATCTTCTAGGATATTAAGTATTTTATAACTTTTTAAAAAGCTCTAATAAAAAGCTATATTTAGTATAGTATAAAGTTTATTTAAATTAAAAACTATAGAGATATTAAGATATTTATTTAAATTATAGAAAGTAAAGAAGTTAAGTTATATTTCTATAATATTACTTTTTATACTATTCTAGTAATAAATTCTATTTCTTTTTAATAGTTATAAAAATAAGGTTACTAAGAGGATACTAAGCTAAACTACTTATCTTAACTATAATAGAATTATTATTCTAAGATTATAACTATTAATATTTAATATAACTAGTAAATCCTCGAATACTATATATTTTACGAGAAACTAACTATTTAAGCTATATAGTTAGTATAGCATAAGCTTTCTCCTAGATATTACTAATACTAGTAATATACTATAGATACTATTTAAAAACCCTTAAAGAATAATAAATAGCTCTAATACTAATATTTAAAGTATTTTAGTAGAAAATTTCTAAACTACTTTATTTCTACTATATAAAATATTTAGATTACTAATAACTATTTAAAGTATAATAAATACTAGCTTACTTAGAAGATATATAAAATATATAGTATTAGTAAAACTAAATAAAAGATTCGCTATATAAAATATAAAAGTATTTTATATACTACTCCTAGGGAATATATTATTTTTAACTTTTACTCCTATTACTAAAACTATAGTAGTTATATTTCTATTTTAATATTTATAAACTAAGTTCTTAATTACTCTTAAGACTTCTATTTTATTAACTATACTAGAATTATAATTATAAAAATATTTAAGAGTTTTATAGTACTCCTTAAGTACTAGTATAGTATTAATATTAAGGTTTTTAAATATAATAATAAAGTTCCTAAGTATGAGAAATTGAAGTTAAACTTCATTTCTCGAAATATATACTTTAAGCTATTTATTTTATATATTTAAAGCTAAAATAGGGGTACTAAATATATTAGAACTATTATTAAAACTTACATAAGAGTTATAAAATATAGTAATAAGTTATTCTATAATCTCTAGCTTAAAACCCTATAAATTATTATATTCTTTTATAATTAAATACTAATATACCTTTTAGGCTAGTAAATACTATACTAGAAGCTTTATAAAACTACTTAAAAAGATAATACTATAAAGCTAGACTTAGTTTATTTTTATACTTATAACTATAAATATTTTATTTTAACTATAGATATAAAGTTAAAATATAACTAGCTAGTATACTTCGAGGGGTATATTTTTATTAGCTTTTTAGTTAGTTATATTTTGATAAACTAGTATTAAGTATAGAACTTACTCTAAAATAAAGTTATTATAACTTATAATATCTCTTTTAACGAAATACTTTTTTTAATTAAAATTTAATTTCTCTATAAAGTAATTTTAGATAGTTTAATTCTAATAAAGTCGCTTACTAGTTATAAGAATAAATAACTATAGTAAAACTATTTAAAGTTAATTTAGTTACTTATTTAAACCTAAGTAGAAAGCTTAATAAAATAATTAATATAATAAAAAGTAACTATAGTAGTTTAAAGTCTCGTATTTATATAATAATTATTCCTAAGCTTTATAAGGTATTTAAAACTACGAAGTTTATATTAATAACCCCTTTAAAATTACTTACTATGTTTTTCTATAATTTTATTTATATAGATAAGACTATAGAAAAGCGAGAAGTTTAAGTATTACTAGGGAAAGTCGAATACGAAGAATAGATAAAATACTATATTATAATAAAGAAGTCTTTATTTAAAGCTACTTTTTTAGCTAGTACTTTTTAGTTATTTTAAGATATTCTAAGATATTCCTATTTATAGTTATAAAATTATATAAATAGTTAACTAGAAAAGATCTTAGAAGTTTAATTTCTTTAAGGATTTTAAAATATAAATATAAAGACTTTTAATAATAAACTTTAATTATAAAGTAAATTAGATATTAGAAAATACTTAAAATATAAAAGAATAGAAATTCTTATTCTAGGAATCTTATAGTAGAACCTATTACTATTACTTATATTTTACTTAGTAATACTTATTTATCTATATATTAAAATAATAGTAATAGCTAAAAAGGTTTATCTTAAGAGTTATATTAAATCTCGCTCCTAGAATAAAATTAGTAAAACTTTTATAAGAAACTTAAAGATTTCAAATATTACTAGGTTTATACCTATAAACTTAATAAGTATAGGTATTTCCTGAAGATTAAAGCTTACTTAATTATTCATAGAGATTAATACTTATAAGATAACTATAAAACCTATATAGTTTATTTAGTTACTTTTGCTCTATACCTGGAATAGTATCTAAGCTCTTTACCCTATATATAGATTTATCTNCTAGAATAGTATCTAAGCTCTTTACTTTATATATAGATTTATCTATAAATCTTACCTAGTAATAGTATTTATATTAATATTAACTTATAACTAGTTAAAACAGTAATAGAATTACCTATTAGTATAGATAATTATATCCCTAGTTCCGACATTTAACCCTATAATAATAAAAGACCATATAGTAATAGTCGGGGAAAGCCTTATTAAGACTAGGGCTTAATATACGAGGCTAAAAATAACTACTAAAGTTATAGGGTTAAGAACTTTTTTAAACTTCTTAAAAATAGAATAAAACAAAATACCTATTTCGAGATATAAGAGCTAGGCGTTCCGTGATCTATTACTCTTCTATAACTAAATAATCCTTAGTATAGCCTAATAGCTAGAATCATAGTATACTATACTCTTATAATAATACTAAAACCTCCTCAAAATCTATATAACTACCTATAAAAAAATAACTATAAGATAAATATAGAAATATCTAGCTATAACTATTTTAACTAAAACTATTAGTATATTAGACTAAACCTTAATAAAATCATTCTAAATACTATAATTAATAAATACCTAATAGATATTCAAAAAACATTATCCAGCTATCCCACAAACTACTACGCCAAACTAATAATATTAGAAACTAAGTATTAATTAAGTAATACCCTAAAATTAACACTTTATTATAATACTAGTTACTAGATACTTTAGAATATTATAATACTATAATTATAGGGGTTTTAAAAGCCATTTAGCTATACTAGAAATATCTATATCTATATAAGTATTATTTATATATTAGCTGTACTTAATTAACATTAAAATTATTTACTAATTAGAATAAGCTAAGTCCTACTATACTTATATAGAAATTATAAGTTAGTTTATATTAGTAATAGAGAACTTTTATATTAGTAGTATAAAATCTCATCTCGNTCATCTCGGGGGTAAGTAAAGCTTAGTCTATAATAGGGATATTAAGGTCGCGGATATTAAAGTTATAATAAATATTTAAATAGAGTACTTATAGTTAGTAGTAATTGAATGTCTCGAGATATTTAAATTATGTATAGCTATGAGGGTATGAGGGTATAAAGGTGTAAGGTTATTATAGAAGGAGTTATTAGTTATTTGTTATTAAAAAGGTTAATACGGGGCAGGTATACTAGCTATTATAGCTATAAAGGGTTTAGCCCTGGATTAACTAAGGGCTAGCTATAGTAGTTAGTAGGGGGGGGTAGGAGGGCTGAAGTTATACTTTTGGGGGTAATATGTCTACTAATAGTTATAGTAGAGAGCGAGCTATTAGCCTTTCCTAAAAACCTATATAGTAACTCTAGTAAATATATTATTTTAAACCTTTATAATAATTACTAACTATTTTAATCTTGAATTATTCTAATATAATATA
>RYZW01000219.1:23922-38214 GCA_004367215.1 Colletotrichum trifolii | reverse complement strand
AATAATACGTTTTATAATAATTAAAATAGTTTAACTATATATAAAGTTAAAGTATATAGATATCTATAACTACTAGCTATATTAAGAAGCCTAGTAAAAGTATTTTAAGATTGAGTATATACCTTTAAGAAACCTTATAACTAATAGTTTTATAAAGCTTTTCTAAAATTACTAGTTTAGTATTTTTATTATTTAAATTAATATAATAAACTTGTTAAAATACCTATAGTTATAGTAAGAAGAGGAATTTCGAGATATTAGGGGTACTAGAAGCCTTATATTTAAAATACCCCCTAGTAAATAAGAAATACTTAAATAACTTAAAAATAGTACTACTCTTCCTATTAGAGAACTAGAGGTTTAATAAGAATAATAAAGTTATTTAAAAGGTTTCTTATAAGATATAAATAAAGTATTAATAGTATTATTCGAAAAGCTAGATTATAGGTAAAGCTTTCGAGGTTAGAAAGGTATATTAAGAATAATATATTCGAGTAATAGAGTTTACACTAGAAGAAACCTTAGTTATAATACTATCCCTATAAGCCTCGCCTTATTTAAACTACTTAAAATAGGACTTTATATATTACGCTTAGCTATATTTAGTTATACATAATATATACTAGATTTTACCTTTTAATTATACATAACAAGTAATTATAATAGATATAGGCTCATCTATACCTTCCCTTTATATATACTTTCCTACTAGGATATACTTTCCGTATTTATCAGCTATTATATTAACTAACTATATCTTACTACTTAAGGTTTTCTGTATTTAAATAGTTCCTTAGAACTAGTAGTATCTATAGGGTAAATAAAATAAGAGCTAACTACTAGGTATAGTTTCTTTTAAAGAGTTCCTAAGAAGTATATAACTTTAAATAGATTAAAGACTTTTGATATAACCTTGGAAATAATTTCTCTTATATTTCTAAATTAATATATTATTAATAAATAAATATAATAAAGTTAGCTTAAGTAAGTTTATCTTTTAAATTAACTTTATAGTTTCTCTATTCTATCTAGAATTAAAATACTAGTTCTATAAGTATTTACTAGATTTATTAATCTACTATACTACTTAGTTAGATTTAGCAGTTATTTTTAATAGTAGTAATTTAGTTATTAACCTATTTAATTATACATTATTCCCCTATTATTCTATAATTATATAAAAATAGCTTTTTGTTAGAAGCTAGCTACGAGAGGTGCTTTAGTAATACCTTAATAGTGTTATAATAAACTTGAAGAATTTATACCTAAAGTGAAAACTCTTTACTAGACTATAGGGGTAATAGTTATATAGAACTTTAATAGTAATATCTTATATAAGCTTTAAGGCTTAGGTTTATAATATACCCCCTATTACTTTACTACTTTATTATTATAGTAATATATAATATCTATAGCTTTATAATATAACTATAATATCTAACTATTTAAACTAACCTAATTAATAAGAAAAATCTATTAAAATAATTTTTTTAAGTACTACTAATATTAGATAGTCCTATTAATAAGAAAATTCAGGTATTATGAATATTAGATAGTCTTACTAATAGTAAAATTCGTATTATATTTACTTTAAGTAATCTTATACTATATTCTTCTTCTATTTATCTATAAAAAGCCTCCTTTTTCCCCCTTATATATAGTTTTATTTTCTTTCCTCCAAACCTTATATAACTCCTATCTTATAACTATTATAGTACTACTAAATCGCTACCTTTTTACCCTTTTTCCCCTTTCTACGTTTCGTTTATTATTATATCGACTACTACTACTACTAGATCTAGCTTTTTTAATATAACCCCTCCTACTACTTTACCCCTTCTAAACCTACTACTTATACCTATAGTAGCTATATTATTAAAGGTAATTCTAATAATAATAATAACTAACCCCCTAAAATAGTTATTAATACTTACCTAAACTATTATTTAAAGTAAAATAGGAGTAGTATTACTTATTCCTATACGTAGAGTTATAGCTACTTTTACTATAAATATTAATAAATAAAAAATAAGTATAAGTAAAGATCTTACTTTTTTATTATAAATACTAAGTATTATAGAATACTATAGAAGGCTCGGGATTTTAATAGATATTTACCGGGGATTTCCTATTAGAAATTACCAGGATTTCCCACTAGAAATCACCAGGATTTCCCACTAGAAATTACTAGGATTTCCCCAGGGATTTCTCTAGGATTTCTCTAGGATTTCCTTAGGGAAATACTATAGAAATCCAGGTAAATTCTAGATAGAAAAATAGAAGAATCATTAGCTTTTATACTATTATTTTACTAGTACTAAAGTATAATAATTAATAGCACAACTTACCTTTTATTATCAGGACTTTAGTTTACTCTATAAATAACTGATTAATATAGCTAGAGAATATTAAATTAATAATAGAACTCTAGTACTAGTAATTAACGAGATATCTTATATTTATTAAAAAGTTATACTACTAAGATCGTACCAAAGTTAGTAAATAGTAAGTAAAGCTAATACTATAATTACTTAACTAGTTTAACTTATTTTACTATTAAACTTATTTTAAGTAAATCGAATGATTACTATATATAATATAAATATATTTTTATTTTAAAGATATTTATTATAATATAAAATTAAATTACTAGAATTAATATTAGAAACTCTTGAAACTTATCCTATTCTATTTACTATATACTAATTCCTAGATATTTAGATAAAATAGAAATATAAGTTTAAGTTATAGCTTTAATAATTTATTAATAAAGATCCTAATTATTATAGTATTAGAGTAAAATTAATATCTAGAAAAATACTATTTATTATAGAAGAATAACTATAAAATCCTTAACTAGAATAGTTACTATAATATATTATTATTAATCTATAGTTAAATAGATTATTACTAAGTTTTAGATAAAGAAAACAAGAAACTAAATTCTCTAAAAAACTAGGAACTTATAAAACCCCCTAACTAGACCTAAGAAACCTGAGTAATCTTCTTTTACTTTAATCCTTTCTTAGTAAAACAACTTTCTTTCCTATTTCTTCTATAAAACCTACTTAACTATAAATACTAACTCTAATTCCTTTACTTCTTAGATTATTATTTATATTAAAAAGAAACAACCTAGGAATCCCTAGAGAATTAGTAGATCTCTAAAATCTAACCTAGACTAATATAAAATCTAAAGATAAATTTAATTTATCTAGATATTTTCCCTACTAGTAAGATAATTAAAATAATATTTTAATATCTATTAATAATTATAATAAACTTATATTAGAAATTATTAAATATTAGGAAATAATAAGGAATACTCTAATACTAAGAAAAATACTTTTAAATTTAAATCTAATATAATAATAAACTTAATAACCTCTAGTATTATAACTAGAGCCTTTTCCTAATCCGCTTCTTAATCTACCTACTAATCTATTTACTGATTTACTATTTTCTTTATTTCTAAATCTAAGTAATTATTAGAAATCTTTAATTACTCCTTATTAAATGTATAGAATACTATAACTAGTAAGAAGAAGAAGTAGAAATAATACTAAATACCTATTAGGGTTACTACTAAGATTACTACTAAGATTACTAGTAATAATTAAAAAAAAGAATAATTCAGAGCTTAACCTATTAGATAAACTATTTAGGGAACTATTATAGAACTATAAATTTAAGCTAGAAAAAGTTAGATTTTTTAATTCCCCTAATACATATAACTTTTCTAGAGAATTCTATATAGAAAGTACTAAGAAAATCTATATAAGTATTAAATAATTTATTAAAATAGTAAAACTCTATATAGATAACTCTAGTTATTATAAACTAGCTATTATTAAGAATATACTATAATATCTCTATAGAACCACCTATAATTAGTATATAATAGATCTATCTAATAACTAATAATTAGCTTTTTAATACTACTAATATAAATTAGAAGATTAGATTACTTTTCTAAGAATAAGATTTAAAGTACTTATTTAGGCTACTAAACGAAAACTTAAAAAAATATTCTATACTATAGATAATATCTATAATAAACTAGATTTACGGATATTTACTACTAAGGTTATAAGTCTTATAAAATAAGCCTAATAATATAAATTAGAAATTCTTAGAGTTATCTATAATAAATTAAACTTAAATCTTATAGTAGGAATCCTAAGACCTAGATTAAGTATAGAAAAGGATAAATAGATTGAATTCTTAGTAGAATACTAAAATAGATAAGTAAGAAATATAACTTCTAGAAACTAGAAAAACCTAGGAAAGAAACCTATATAAAAATAATAGACTAAATTCTAGAATACTATAAATTAAAATAATAGATCTATAAATTAACTATACAAAATATAGGCTAGTTCTTCTAATCAACTATTAAACCTAATATATTTTAATTAACTATATTATATAGTTAAGGAAATATCCTACTATATTAATTAGTCTAAAAGTAAATTTTCTAGTAATATAGGATTCCTATTTATAGGTAAGAAATAGAATAAGTTTATAAGAAAGTATAATTAATCTAAAAAAATAGGCTAAGATATTAAAGTAAGAAAAGTTACTTATAACTAATATCTTAAGCCTAATCTAACTAATAAAACCGGTATTTGGAATTTTGTAAATATTTAGGTAATTAACCTAGATAGCTAAACTAATTATAAAGTTAAAAAAGATATAAAAAAGGAATCCTAGTAGTAATATAACACCTATAGTATAGATAATAACTATAAACTATCCTCGGACTTTAATAATAATACTCTAGAATTTATATTAGAAAATATTAACCTTATTTCTAATAAATATATACTAAGTAATTACTAGGAATTGTTAGAGTATTAAGATAATTTCTTTATTTCTATAAGATATCTTATTTATAATAAAGTTATAAGTAAGAAATATAAAGAAAGAGAATAATATTATAAAGATTATTAGAAAAAGGTTAAGTCCTTTTAGGATAACAACTTACTAGAATTAAAACTTCTTTCTACTATAATACTTTTAATTACCTTATATAAAAATACCTATACCTGTATTAAAATAAGAATTACGTTAAATAATATAGTATTTAATATATATATTAATATAAGAACTATAAAATACCTTCTTCAAAAAGATATACTAGATTAACTACTAGGCTACTAATTTAACCTAGATATAACTATATAATTATTAAGAGTAGGATCCTCACGAACTATAGGATAGGTAATATTTTTACTATTCTACTAAGGAATAATTAAAAACTCCTTTAAAGTAGTGAAACTTAATATTAGAACCTAGGTAATTAATAAACTTAATACTAGAATCCTATTAGGTTAAGAATTTAATATCCTAAATAGAATCGATATTCTTAATACTAAGGGAATTATTACAATTACTTTATATTAAAGCTTTGAAATCCTAGTATAAGTATATATAAAAAGAATACCTAATATTTATCTAGTAAAATTAGCTAGGAGTTTAATAATTCCTCTAAAAACCCTAGTATATATCCTAGTTAATACCTCGTAAAATTTAAAACTAATATACTCATGTTCCAACCTATTCACAATAGTATAATTAACACAATAATAAGTCAACAACCTTTAGTAGCTATATATAACTACTTATTAGACAACTAGAACATTACAAAAAACTAAAAAATCAGATATATTTCTACTAATAATTACGAAGAAACAACGATCTATAACCTAGATAAAAATGAAATTTCACCTTTTAATTATCTTAATAGCAAAGACCTTTATTTAGCTATCACTAATAAGCTATATTAAGACTGAAAACTAGGTTTGAAATTTAACTCTGATGAAAATACTATCCTTACCCTATAAGAAATAATAATTTATAATTACTCGAAAAAGTTTATTTAAAAGATCTTAAAAATTATTACTAAGTACTTAATCCTTTAGAAACTAGAAAAACAGATTAATATAGAAGAACACGAGAAAATCACTATACTATTAGTAGAAAACTACTATAAAAAGAAAATTACGTAATACCTATATCTAATTAACCTAGAAGATCAGAAGTTTCTAGACGAAAAACTTAATAGAATATACGAAAAAGGCTAATTTAAATAGGTCGATTTATATATAGCTTTCAGAGTATTAATCTTTATAGTCTAGAGAATAGTAAATAGAAAGAAAAAAGTATAAATAGTTATAGATTTAAGAGTAATTAATAAGATTACTATTCCGGACACCTATCCTATACTATTCTAATTAGAAGTTATATACAAAATCCGCAGGAAGAAGTTTATATTAGTAATTAATACTAGGTAATACTTTTACTAAATACTAATTATTAAGGAGTACTAAGAAAGATTAATAATTATTAGCTATTAAAAATAGGAAAAACCTATAGTAATACTAATAGGATTTAGGAACTCACTAGTATATACTTAATGATTTATAAATAAAATCCTTTAACTATACTAGGATTTCGCCTAGGTATTTATTAATAACATAGTTATTACTTTAGAAACTATAGAATAATACTACTAGTAACTAGATATAATTCTTAAATTATTTAACTATTATAACTTTAAACTCTTTAGAGATAAATACTTTATTAGATTCCCCTTAATTAAACTACTAGGTTTCAAAGTAAATAGCTTTAGACTTTCGAATACTAAAAATAGGATATAAAGCTTAAAAGATATTAAGTTTCTAAAAGTCCTAGTAGTACTAGAAAAATGGATTAGTATAATAAGATACTTATAATACTTTATACTAAGATATATATCTAGGATCAAGCCTTTTTAAAACTAAAAAATAAAGCTACTATTATAAAGATATGAATAAGGAATTACTACTAAGTAAAAATAAAAGTACTACTATATAAAAATAACTTTTGAATTAATATAAGAAGAAAAAAATAGCTTTAAAGATATAAAGTTAGTACTTACTATAGAAACTACTTTGATTTACTATAATCTAAACCGAATACTATTTATTTAAGTTAATACCTTATAAGAATATAGATATAACGCTTTTTTTTTCTATATAAAAAATAAAGAAAAAAACTAGAAACCTAGAAAACGATTACTATATACTTCAATTTAACTAATCCTATATATTAACTAAATACTTATAAGTACTGAAACGAGATACTAGTTTACTAAACTCGAAGTTATATACCTAGCCTAGACTATTTGAAAAATAAAAACTCTAATCTAATTAGCTAGGAAAACTCTATTAATTATACTAATAGATTACATTTTAATTCTAGGTATAATAGTCTAGATAATATTATTCATAACTAATAGAAGAAGAGCTAATTTATACTTTATTTTAGTAGCAGAATACTTTTTATAATTCTAATTAGAATATTATTATATCCCTAGAAATACTAATATTATCCTAGATATATTATCTAGGATATAAATAAGTTAAAAACTAATCCTAGGAAAAAGTAAATTAGATAAAATATAGAATAATTAAGTTATATATACTATAATAGAAATTAGATTAGACGAAGCTACTAAAAAAGCGCTTAGGAAAGTATACTATACTAATATTAGATTTAATAAGATCTACGAATAATTATTATAAATAAAAGATCTAAATAGATTACCTTTTAAACTTAATAATAGATTTCTTTACTATATTAAACATTTAGGATAAAGAAAACTATATATTCTTAATATTATAGCTAGATAATTTATTAAAGTTTTATATAAAAATAACTATTACTAAAATAGTTAGAAAATATAGTATAATATATTATTAATATATATAATCCTATAACTTACTAAGAAAATTATAGAATTTATTAAGTATTACCTAACCTATAGTCTATTACTAAAATCAAGAATAAAACCTTTAGGAAAAGTCTAACTTATAATATATCTACTAATACTATTCTATATTATAGCTATAGATTTTATTATAGGTTTTCTTGAAGTGCTATTAGATCTTTCTCCTTAGAAACTTGTAGAATTCCTGTTATATAACTTACTAATAATAGTTATAGATTAATTCTCTAAAATAATTCTTTTAATTCTAAGATATACTATTTATATATTAGTAAATTAAGCGAAAATCCTCCTCTAATCTCTTTATATAAGAAACTAGAGAATTCCTAAGGTAATTATCTCTAATTATAACTTAAAATTCTTATTATAATTCTAGAAGGAAATATAGAAAGCTTTAGATACTAAGCTATATTTCTCGATAGCTTATTACTTATAAACTGATAGATTTTTAGATTAGAAAAACTAAATAGTAGAAATAATAATCCGTGTATTTATCTTAGAAAACCCAGAAAAACCATAAACTAATCCTTTTATATTAATATAATTTTCATTTAATAATAACCTAGTAAATACTATATCTAAATCCCCAAATAAAATCCTCTTTAAATATAAACTAAACTTACTTCTTAACTTATTTCTAGAGATAAATATATCTATTTCACGCGATATCACTTAGGATAAAGCGTCTTTTTTAATTATACAAATATAAATACTTATAAAAATCGCGTTTAACTATAAGTATAAACTAGTTATATTTACCCTAAGAGATTATATATATCTCTAACTTAGAAAAGGCTACTAATTACTTAGAAACTAGTTAGTAAAAACTTTACTTCTAAGAACTAGACTAATTAAAATACTAAAATAAGTCGGAAAACTTATTTATTACCTAGATTTACTACTAACTATAAATATTTACCCTATAAATTTAATTACTTACCTAGTTCTAACTATTAACTTTACTAAGGATTTATATAAATATATAATAATATATATTAAATTTATAGAAATCGATAATATATATAAAGATAAATTTAGAGATTTATTCTAATACTATAAGATAGAAAGGATTTTAGAGAAAAAGGTAATATAAATAGGAAGAAGAAAACCTAGGGTTTAGTATTTTATTAAATAGAAGGATTAGTCTAGTATTTATAATATATAGATAGATATTAATACTATAGAAGTAGAGGAAATAGTTAAAGAATTTAAGGATATAGAAGTATAAAAGAATAGTTAGTTAAAAGAGTTAAAAGAAAATAAAGAACTATTATTAGACTAATACTAAATACCTATACTAGGGGAATAGTTAGATAAAACTAGGAATAAAGCTATAGAAAGAAGACTAAAATAATATATCTCTAACTAATCTTAAGAAGAATTAATTACTAATAAAGAATCTATAAAATCTCTAGGATATTAAAGAGTTCTAGAATTAGGAAATCACCTAGAAATTAAGGAATAATTAAATAGGAAGGAATAACTAGACTCTATTCGAAATTATAGTATTTTCTTTAGAAAATTATAATAGATAAAATCTAGTACTATTTACTAGGATAATAATATATTTAGCGAATATACCTTGAATAGTTTACTAGATTAGTTATATACTTTCTTTTTACTATAAAAAGTTTTTCTATGCTTTTTCTAACGCGACGAATACTAGAAAAATACTATTATTAATATGTAGGATAAAGGTAGATGTTTTTCTTATTTATTAGTATCTTAAGTCTTATTTCTTATTATATTCCCCATTACTTCCTTATATATTTAATTATAATATACTAGTATTTTATACTAAATATTACTTATAATAATTACTTATAAGATAAATCCTATTTAAAACTGTAGTATTAATTGTTTTCCGCGGGAAAAGAGGGTTAAAGCTTTACTTTCCTAGGATATTTCTATACATTAATAGTTTATAGAAGAAAAGTTACTATTACTAAGTATACTAAATTAATAAATAACTAATTTATTATATAAGGATACGCTAATAAGTAAATATTTAAATATTACTAAAATCTTATAAAAGCTAAAAGAATCTCGTCTCCTTTTGACTTACTCTAGAAAACTATAATTTTTATCCTAAACTAAAAATTTAGTTATATTAATAATAAAGACTTAGCTAAGTTCGTATTTATTAACTATCCCTAATTTCTATTTTATAGTAATATTAATATAAGAATTATACTTTTCTAAGAAGATTAGCTAATCTACCCTATTCCTTAGAATCCTACTTTACGATCTAGCGGATTCCCTAATTTAATAGTTTTAGTTAATTATATATATTAACCTGATTAACCTACTTAATCTCTAGATAATCTCGCTATATCTCACTCTAGGAATATAACTAGTAGATTTATATTATAACTACTAAACCTAGCTATATTTATATTTTTATTATAAAACTATAGAAATTCCGTCACCTACCTAGCTAAATTTAAGAACTAATTAACTATCCTTATTAAGGGAAATTTATAAAAAGATAAGATTAAGAAAACTATATAATAAATTAATACTATTATAAGACTTATCTAGGAATAATAGGAAGGTAGAATTATAGTAGAAATAGTATAAAATAATATAAATATATTATTCTAAGAAATATTTAATTTAGTAGAGATATTAATAATCCTAATATTTCTATTAGATATTAAGGATAATTCTAACCTCCTTACTTTAGAGAGAATCCTGAAGTATTAATTAGGGTAAAGTAATACTAACCCTACTAAGCGAATTCGACTTACTAGTAATATTACTAATATATAGAAGAATCTATAGTTTTTGAGCTAGTCTTTAGTTATTAACCTATAAATAATACTAACTCCTAACCTTATTAATAAACTTTACTAACTTACTATTATAGGCTTTAGTAGAATATTAATAATTAAATAGGAGACTAAAGTATTTCGTTTAACTACTACATATATAAGAGAATATAAACCTATTTTATAAGTAATTCAAAGTACTATAGTTAGTATTTTCTGGAATAGTTTTTACTTTTTAGTTAATAGTGTAATAATTAAGTGTTTTATAGATTTTTACTAAGATATTATTTAGAAGGATAATTATTTTAAGTTAGTTCCCTTTATTTTTCTGATAAATATCCTTTATATTCCTTATAAGTTTACTTATAGAGAACGAGTTAAAGTCGGAGATATATATTAAAGTTGCTATACTTAAGATAAAGAAAACTTTTTCCTTGGTAAATTTATTATAATAGACTATAATACTTAGATAATATAAGTAATTAATAGTATAAGCTTCTTTTATAAATATATACTAATAATAATATATTATTCTTCTTCTAATTATATTAATAATTAGGTCGTAAGTAATATCTTAGACTAAAAATTATTTATATTTTTAGTACTATTCTTGAGGAATTCTTAGATATATTTTATAGATAATATAATAAGGTAATATAGATAATTATTTAGAAAGGATTTAAGGAATACTAATAAGGGGTATAGCTAAGGAAAGATATATTAGAATTTGATTATTGCGTATAGAGTTTTTACGAGACTAACTTATAAATTATACTATTATAGTAGGTTATTTAGGGTTATTTGGAATTTCTATACTTTGTTTTTATTTAATAGATATTAGTCCGCCTTATCTTGCTTGCTTCCCCGTGATTTCTAAGTAATTAAATATTTCTTAAAAGATTATCTTTATAGCTAGATATAATAGTAATCCCTTATAATAGTTAATTATTAGGGCGAAAATCTTTAGTAATAGGTAATTATTATAGAATACTATAGAAGGCTTGGGATTCTAATAGATATTTACCAGGGATTTCCTATTAGAAATTACTAGGATTTCCTACTAGAAATTACCAAGATTTCCTACTAGAAATTACTAGGATTTCCCTAGGGATTTCTCTAGGACTTCTCTAGGATTTCCTTAGGGAAATACTATAGAAATCCAGGTAAATTCTAGATAGAAAAATAGAAGAATTATTAGCTTTTATACTATTATTTTACTAGTACTAAAGTGTAATACTAAGCTACGCGTTACTAGCTACTAAGTTAACTATCTAGTTAAAAAAATAATTATATTATTTCCCCTACTATTACTACTTCTAAGATAAAAGATATAATTATACCTTACTATATTACTATTCTATTACTTAAGTTCTCTATTATAATCTAGTACTATAATAACTACCTCTATTATACTTAATAGGAAGCTTTTACTTATATTACTACTATACCTACTATTCTTATTTCTTACGCTAAAAGTATTCCTATTTCTACTTTTACTTTTACTTCTAAATAAATTATTACTAGCCTTAGTAGTATTATATAATTAATAATAAATCCCACCTCTTCTCTTTCTTTACTTTTATTATACTAACTTCTTTATAATAAAATATTATAATATACTTTAATACTTATACTATACTTTACTAATATTATAGCTATATTTTTAGTTTTACTAAAGCTAGCTTACCTATCTACTACTACTATACTATTGCTTCCTTAGCCTAATACTAATAATACTTTATTTATAAATAAGTATTACTTATTACTATCCCTAATAATAAAGAAGAAAAAGGAGAGGATAATAATAATATAGAGGAGGAATTCTAAAGTGGTAAAGAAATATAAGAAAATACTAATCTATTTACTTAATTTATTTATTTAGTACCTTAAAAATAAATCTAGTAAATAGTTATATATATTCCCTAGGAATTATTATATTACTTAATTTATAGTTTATATAGCTTTCTATTATTAGTAAATTAATATTAAGTTATTATTCTTTCTAATATCTCTATACTATAACTTAAATTATATTATAACTTTATTATTAGTAAGGCTTTCTAGAAGTTTCTATATTAGAATATTATAACTCTTCTATTTAACTAATATATTATAGTTATATCCTTACCTAGATATATTCTTTATTACTAGTATCTCTTTAATATTATATTCTTTATAAGCTTTACTATCTTCTCTAGTTAAAACTAGGATAGAATTAGGTTATATATCTATATACTATTATAATAATAGTAAGCTATCCTCTACTTATTTAATAAAATTAATATAGAATATCAAGTAAATACTTATAGGGATATCTAAAGTAATATTTAACAGGTTTAGTATATTAATAACTTTATACTTAGAAAATACCTAGTAAAATGTCTTATTTAGTTAATTTATTTTAATATAGTATAGTAATAATTATACTTTATCTTTTATTTAGAATTTCTCAGCTATTTAATATATTTTATTTATACCTATTTTATTATACTATTATATATATACTATTACTATTTAAGTTATAGTAATACTATTTTTAAAGTAAGATAAGAAAACTAAAGTTTATTGTAAGTTAAAATATATAGATTATTCTATTACTTTAGAATATAGGATAGGTATAATATTAAACCTATTTAAAAACCTATTTAAGTTTATTCTAGTTACTAATAAATCTTTATTATTTAGTACTAACTAATAACTAGTAATATAAGCTAACTAGTCTAATTATAAGAAAGTAATATATACTTATAAGAAAACCTAGATTTTAAATATTACTTTCTCTATCTTATTATTTATCTAGGGATAGAATAATATTAATAAAAACTACTATACTCCTATTAACTAGTATAATATTATCTAGAAAATACTAACCTAGTCTAATTTATAATTAATAGTAATTAATATAAAGAAACTATAGAACTACTACTAGGTATCTTAGAATTTCTCTATATAAATTTTAGTAGTTATAAATATTCTAATTTTTAACTAAATATTTAGTTACTTTTACTCTATACCTAGAATAGTATCTAAGCTCTTTACCCTATATATAGATTTATCTATAAATTTTACCCGATAATAGTATTTATGCTAATACTAGCTTATAACTAGTTAAAATAGTAATGAAATTACTTATTATTATAGATAATTATATTCTTAGTTCTAATATTTAACCTTATAGTAGTAGAAGACTTCGTAGTAATAGTCTATATAAGGAGAGTTTTATCGAGACTAGCTAGGGTTTAATATATATAGCTAAAAGTAACTACTAAGGTTATAGGGTTAAGAACTTTTTTAAACCTCTTAAAGATAGAATAAAACAGAGTACTTACTTCGAGACGTAAAAGCTAGGTGTTCTGTGATCTATTACTCTTCTATAACTATAACTTTATAATAGAATCGAAATCTCCTGGAAATCTATATAGCTACCCGTAAAAAGATAACTATGAGATAGGTATAGAGATATCCAGCTATAACTATTATAACTAAAGCTATTAGTATATTAGACTAGGCCTTAACGAGATATTCGAATCATGTATAGCTATAAAAGTATAAAGGCGTAAAAGTGTGAGATTATCGTAGAAGGAGTTGTTAGTTATTTATTGTTAAAAAGGTTAATATAGGGCGGGTATACTAGCTACTATAGCTATAAGGAGTTTAGCCCTAGATTAACTAGGGGCTAGCTATAGTAGTTAGTAGGGGGGGTAGGAGGGCTGAAGTTATACTTTAGGGGGTAATATATCTACTAATAGT
>RYZW01000219.1:0-14191 GCA_004367215.1 Colletotrichum trifolii | reverse complement strand
ACCTAACTTTTATCTATTAAGTCTATAATTTAGTATTAGACTTTAAAGAAGTATTCTTTTAGTATATTATATAGTAGTTTTTATAGTAAGTCTAATTTAGTTCTATCTAGGTTTTTCTTTAGGTAAATATAGTAATTGAAAGACTCGCTATATAGAAGAAAGCTAGAAGTCTTTTTTTTATTAAAAAGGTTCATAAAAGAAATATAAATAGTTAGTAAAATAAATAATAACTATTTTAAAATTATAAGTAATATAGTTACTAGGATTATATTAATCTATACTAAACTATTTATTAATTACTTTTTCTCAATTAGAAATTATTGCAGCAAGTAATTTAATAAGGTTTATAAATCTATCTATATATGTTTTTTTTAGTATATTACTAATAGCTTAGATAGTTAAACTACTAACTAAATCTATCTATATCTTATTCTTCGTAAAGTCTAAAATAACTTATTAGTATTATAACTATAGTTTCCTAAATATAGCTAGGTATACTATCCCTAGGATTATACAGAATAAAGCTTCTAATACTTAACTATTAAAATTAATTTATATTTTAGTTATTTTAGTAATATAAGTTTCCTAGTTAATACTTAAGATAGTATTTAACTAGTATAGCTATAGTAATATAATAAATATAAAGTTTTACTACCTCGTAAACTCTTTACTAATTATTTTATAATAATCATAACTACTATTAACCTAGATAGAAATAAAAAGCTTATCATTTATTAATATAAAAACTAAGAAAAATAGCTTATCTATTTATTTCTATATTTTTTTAGTCTTATTCATTATTATAATACTATTTTTAATAGTTATACTAAGCTATTTTTTAAAGAATCTTTTTTAGAAAGCTGGGTCTTTTCTTTATTATTTATAATTCTTTTATCTAATTATAAAGTTAAAATATTAGTATTAGAAGTTACTAGTAAGTAAGTAAATTAGAGTTTATATTCCGTAATAAAGTAGTCTTTAATATTATAATATATATAAATACTAACCTATATATATACTTAAATAACTATAGAGTTAACCTAATAGGTTTTATATATCCTCTTAATAGGGGTTAACTAAAATTTAGTAGTTATAGTAATTTACTTATTTAACCTTTTATAATATTAAGGGGTAGTATTATAGTAGTATTATACTAATATTAGGGTAGTATAAGTTACTCTTATATTTATTATCTATATATCCCTATTCTAATTAATTATTAGGTCTAGCTAGGAAAAGGATTATAACTATTTATAGTATTATAACTCTATATTAAAAATCTTGAAGTTTATTACGATTATATAGTAATACTAGATAGTAGTATAATAGTCTATTTAGCTAATATTATAGCTAATAATAGTTATCTGAATTTAGTAGGAGAGAGTTAGATAGAAGTAGTTTAGCTTAATATCCCCTACCTAATTATACTTTTTTATTTATTTTATAGCTAATTTAAACTTAATAAAGAACTCGGTAAATACTTATTTAAGCCCTTAATAGAAGTAGTAAACTTTCTCAAAAATTTAAATACTATAATAGGGGTTCTTATAATACTTAGTAAAATTCTAGAAGAATATATTAATATCCTAATTATACTATAGTTTTTATATAATATAAAAGTTGCTAACTTATATTTAGATTTTAAGTAATAAGTTAGTCTATAAGTATTATTAGAAGTTTTCAGGTCCCCTAATAAAAGCTTAATTAATTTCTAATTTATACTATATAGTTATCTATTATATAGGAAAGTAGAAAGTATTACTATTAAAAGGGGTACTAATAAGAAGTAGTTTTTGTTTCGGATTAGGTATTTATAATACATATAAAGCTAAGTTATAATCTATTTAGAGTTTCGTAAAAATATCTTAAAAGTGTTAGTTTTTATTTTTTACTAGGTTAGTTTATTGTTAGTTTATTAGAAGTTTTATAGAAAGCTCTAGATTAGTAGTATTTACTATTATTTTTTCGCTATTTTCTGTTTCTTTTAGTATTTACTATTTACTACTAAGTTAAACCTAAATAAGAAGTTTATTAATATTAGAAACTAGCTATAAGATATATTTTAGTAGTATTTTAATAGTATTATAATAAATTTAAAAAGTTTATACTTAGGGTGAAAACTTTTTACTAGACTATAGGAGTAGTAGTTATGCGGAGCTTTAATAGTAATATCCTATATAAACCCTAAGGTTTAGGTCTATAATACTTTTCTTAATTTTTAGGTAATTTAAGTACTACTAATTACTTAGCTACCTATAAGATAAAAGCTATAATTTACTTTTTATAAGTTTCCTATTATTTTTATATCTATTCTGAATATACTACTAGTTTAAACTATATAATCTTAAATATTTTAGTTATAATATTTACTAGATCTAGTTTAGGTAAAAATAGTAATTATAATAATACTTAGGATTACTCGTCGAATCTAAGTATTAATTACTAAAAACCTAGTAATTACTTACCTTTTAGAAGTATAGTAAAAGTTATTCTATTTTGTTTTCTTATATTAGGAAGCAAATTTTTCTTTTTATAAGATATATCCTATATAATATCTTCTAATAATTACTTTTTTTCATATCCTTAATATATTATTAGGAAAAGTTTATATCAATACTAAACTTTAAATTATCTTAAGTAGTATATAGAAAGTATTTCTTTTTGGAGTTATTGTTTCCCTAAAATAACTATTTTATTATTATTATTACTTTACTTATTTAATCCTTAGTAATATTATAGTATAATAATAGTAGTCTCGTTATATATTTCTACTTAATTAAATATTAATTATTAAAGTTTATCGAGGTTTATATTAAGTCTATATCTATAGGGTAGCTATTCTCTATAATATTAATTACTACTTAATATCTTTATTTATACTAGTTATTTAAAAACTTAAGTAAAGATAATAGAATTATAAGAATATAGCTAAAAGCTTTAACTAAGAAAAGTTTAGATATATAAGTAAAGTTTATATTATTATATAGATTATTACTTAAAAGATCTAAGTTATAATCTTTCTACTAAAAGCTCTTCTAATATTTAGCTACCTAGTTACTAGGCGTACTACATAGTCTGTTCGTTGTATCTTTATAATATATTAATTATAGAAATCTTAATAAAATTATAATTAAGAATTAATATTTACTATTACTTATTAGTAAGTTCCTAGATAGACTTTAGGAAGGAATATAGATTTCGAAAATTAACTTTAAAAATATTTACTACTATATTAGGATTAAATTAAAAGATTACTAAGAATAGTATTTAGGATATAGTATAACTATTATTGATATATAATAATACTATTTAGTTTTACTAATATACTAGTTACTTTTTAAGTATATATTAACTATATATTTACTAGCTTATTTAATATATATTAAATAATATATATAGATAATATTATCATATATATAATAAATATTAGAGAAAACTATATTAAAATACTATTATAAGTATTTACTAAGTTATATAAAATAATCTTTTTACTAAACTTTTAAAATATAAATTTTATATAGAAAAGATAAGTTTTTTAAAATATATAATTACTTAGGAAAATATCAGGATAAACCTAATAAAAGTCTAAGTTATTACTAAATAGAAGCTACTAGAAATATATAAGGAATTTCAAATATTTTTAGGTTTCTATAATTTCTATTATAAATTTATTACTAATTACTTAGGAATAATAATACTATTTATAGTATTCTTTAGAAAAAAGATACAGAAGAAAGTTTTCTTACAACTAGAAGATATAAAATCTATATTCTTAGTACTATAGAATACTTTTTATTCAATAACTATTTTCTAATATTAAGATTTTATTAGAAAAACTGATATAAAAATAGATATATTATAGTAAGTAATTTCTAGTATTATATTATAAGAAATAAAAACCTAGTAATAATTAGTTACCTATTATTTAAAAAGACTTAGTAAAGTAGAATAAAGATAAAGAATAAACTAATAAGAACTATTAATTATCATTAAAAACTTTAATTATTAAAAGTATTATCTAATAAAATTCTCAAAGAAATTTATAGTTTTAATAAACTATTAAGTTTTAATAAATATTATAATAATACTAATATAGAATTTGTAAAGAAAACTTACTTATTAAATCTATAAGCTTTTAATATTTAATTTCAATCTAGAATACTAGCTTAGAATTACTAATCTAGTAAATAGACTATCTAGATAACTAAATTATATATAAAAAAGAAATACAATATTATAATAGACTACTAATTTTTATAGATAAGTTATAACTTATTAAGTTATTATTAGTAGATACTTATTAAAAAGTTATTAAAACTAAGAAAAGCTAAGAATTAGTAAAGGTTTTTGCTTAAATAATACAAATATAAGAAAAGTATTCTAGTATAGAAGTTAGATTTAGAAATAGAAATTACTTAACTTCTTTAGGATACTACTTTACTAGAGATACTAGAGAAATAGTAATAGTTATAGTTATAATTACTTATAGTAAAAATATATATAGGAAAATAGAGAATACCTAGTAAATACTAATAAATAAAGAGAACTTATAAAAAGTTAGGATTATTATTCTAATATAATATATCCTATATCTAGTAATAAAACGTTTTATAAAAGATAAAATAGTATACTTTATAGGGGATTCTAAGGATATTAAATAAATTATTATAAAACCATAGATTTATAATAAAAACTATTAAGTATATATTGAAAAAACCTAGATAATAACTAGTAACTAAAAAAAAGTATTTAGTAAATATAGAAGAAATACTCCTCTTCTAAGGAAAATCAGTTATACTTGATATAGAATCCCTAAAATATAAAATTATTTACTTATATTATAGTAAGAATAAAGTAAATTATATAAGTATTAATAAAATCTATAATTTTATAAAATACAATTTCTATTAGAATAATATAATTATAAATATATAAGACTATATAATATTATATTAAATCTACTAAGAAATTAAAATATTAAAATATAAACTATATAACTAATTATAATTTCTACTTATCCTAGTAAGACTTTTTTAAGAAATTAATATAAACTTTATTATAAGATTACTAGAATATATATATAGAAATAGTAATATATATAGTACTATCTTAGTAATTATAAATAGGTTTATAAAGTTTATAATATTTATTCAAATAATAAAATAATTAATAACTATACAGCTAATAGTAATACTTTATAAAGAAATAGAATCCTAGTTGAATATTATAGAAAATATTATTAGTAATAAAAATAAACTCTTTACTAGTTAATTTTAAGAAGAATTTATAGTAGAATAACTAATTAAATAATAGTTATTAATAATATATTACTTATAGATAGATAGTTAAATAGAGTAAATATACTAGATATTAGAGTATTACTTTAGAATATTTATTAGTAATTCGCCTACTATCTAAGTAGTATAGTTTAGGGAAATTATATTTATATATAATAATAATAGATATAGTATTACTAAATACTGACTAATAAAAAAACTATATAGGTTCTATTTAAGAATAGTTAAATATATAACTAAGNAATATATAATTAAGAAAAACCTAATAGTATAAAATATTATAGAATAAGTTATTTATATTAGTTAAATATATTACTAGATAGTAGAATATTAGTAAATAATAGTTAAAAATTAAGCGAAAATATATAACTTAAAATATTAATTATAAATATATAATTAAGGAATAGTTATTAAGTTTTGAATAAAAGACTTTAAGTTCAAATATAAAAAAATTAATACTAAAGTATATTAAAATCTTGATTACTAAAAAGAATAAATATATAAAATATATTTACTAGAATAGTACTACTAGATATATAATATATTCCCTATTCTTTTACTATAACTATAAATAGAGTAATAAAAAAATACTAATAGCTAAGCTATCTTTCCTAAGTTAAAAAATAATTTTATAGAATAAGAAATAGAGGAAGTTATAGTAAAATAAAGAGAGAGAGATAATAGATATTTCTTTATAAAATAAGTTAAATAGTTTATAAAGTATAATATATAGGAGATTATAACTAACTTAAATAATATATAAGAAACTATTTAGAAATTTAAAAAATAGATAATTAAGTATTATAAGAAATAGGATAATTAGTTTACTATGAATACTAATAACTTAGTAATTATATTTTAAAAGAAAAGAGAAAATAATCCTATTAATTATTTAAATAACTTAAATATTACTCTAAAAAGTATATCTCTAAATTAGATATATTAATATACTTTAGTAATAACTTAGTAAATATATATATAATAAAAATAATTATTATATTTAAAGCTTAGGTATATTCTTATAAAAATATCTTTAACTTCTTTTTATAAGGATAGTAGGAATAATAAATATTATAAGTATAATAAATACTATAAATATAATAGGGATAAATATTAGAATTATAATAAATATTATAAGTATAGTAGTTCTCTTAGTAGCTTTCTTAGTAATAGAAGTTTTCTTTTTAAAATAGCTTTTTAGTTAATATAGCTTTTTAGAAAATAGTAGACTTCTAAGTAGTAGGCTAGTAACTACTAAATATAGAAGTAATAGGAATAAATATAAAGTTACTATGAGTTTTATATTTTTTTTAGTAAAAGGTTCTTTATCTTCCTTATTTTCATCTTTCTTTTTATCTTCTTTAATATTTTCAGGAGAATAATAATAGTAGAAGCTTACTAAATAGATTTTAGAAAATAGAATATAATTAATAAATATAAATAGGTTAGTATTACTAGTAATAGGGTAAGGAGCTTATAAAGAGGTCTCTATAGTTTTAAACTTTTTCCTCTTATATAATAAATAAATAATATAGTATATAGTCTAAAAGTAGGTTGTTTATTTAAGAAGGATTTATAAAGTATTTTAAAAGTAGAAAGTATATAAATAAGATATCTAATTATATTATAATTGTGATAAATAAATAATATGGTATATAGTCTAAAAGTAGGTTGTTAAAAGGTATATTTTCTTCTAACTAGAATGAAATATTCGAACGTATATAAATAGAAAGGTTATATTTTATATACACTACCCGAGTTATATAATAGCTAGTAAAGTTATATAGTAGCTTTAGTACTATATATATTCTTATATACCTTCCTAATAGTAAAACTACTAGCAATACTTTTATATTATCTAATTAATATACTTAATAAATAAAATAGAGTAAATAGTTCCTAAAATAGATCTTCTAGTACTTAAATAAAAGAAATTAATAAAGTTATTATAATCTATTATATATTTAACTATTTCTATTAAGTATTAGTAAAAGTAATTAGTTAGTTCCTTCTAAAATCACTAGTAATCTGATCTTTTTATATACTATAAATAAATTATTTATTGATTTATTACTTATTAGATTTCTTTCTTCTCTTCTATACTAATACTTTTAATAATTACTTTCCCATTTATAAGTAATATATTTAAGTAATATAGATTCTATATATTAATTTAAAATATAATAATATGTATTAGTTATTACTAATATTCTAATTATAGGAAAAAACTTTTAAATCTATTAAGAGAAGTACTATTAAACCTCAGAACTCTCTTATTAAAATCGAGATATAAACTATTAATATTAATATTAACTAATATAATATTACTAGTAACCTTCTAAAACACCTCATATTTTCTTCTATTAATAATCTAATACTAGTATTTACTAGTTATATTTTTAAGTTAGAATAATTATTCTTTAATCTAGATCTAAAAAGTAATAAAATATTAGAATTTATAATTACTACAGGTATTTCTTATTCTTATTTACCTAATAAAAATAATAAATCTTAAACCTAAAATACTTTTTTATATTCTTTTTAGGAAATCTTTTTTATTTAGTAATTCTTAGCTAATTCTTTCTTATTTAAGAAATTTAATTCCTACTCTTTCCCTTATTCTTCTCTTTCTATTAATATATTTATTCTTTTTAGTAATCTTATCTAACAATACTCTATCACTAAGTTTCGAGCCTAGGTTAATTTTATTAAAGAAAATAACCCTATTAGTAATTTAAACTTCCCGTGATAGTATAAAAACGAATTACTTTACTTAAAATTATTTATTTAGCTATATTTCAAATAGTTTCCTAATTTATAGGAATATTTATTATTATTTCCTAAACTTACTAAAATACTAAAACTAAATAACATTATAAAAAGGGGAACTATTTTAACTAAGAATCCTATTACTATTACTAGTTTAAAATATCCTTATAATTATCTAAAGAATATTACTATTCTAAAACCCTTTTCTAATAATAATAAAAATAACTTAACTAGTAACTCTAAAGAAGAAGAAGAAATATTTAAGCTTATTAGTAATAATAATAACATACTTAAAACTATTACTAATAAAGAAGAAAATAGTAAGAAAGATATTAAGGAAGTAGCTAAATTACCTAAGAAATATATAAAGATTATTACTAATATAATAAGAAAATCCTTATAGATTAAAAATTAAAACACTTCGTGAGAAATAAATAATCTTAAATATTAACTATAAATTACTAAATAATAATTTATAAAGTTTAATAATAAATCTACTCTTCTAAAAAAGATTTTAATTAAATCTATTTTTCTAAGAAAAGTAAAATTATTAAAAAATATAAGAATCGCTTATCCTAAATAAGAATTATTAGAAATTCAGAGCTAGTTTAAACTATTCTTTATATAATATATTATTCTAGTTTTATCTTTTTATAAAGCTCCTATCTCTATACTAATAGTATCAATAGTTAAGATTTAGTTTCTAACTAATACTACTAATATAAGAATAATTTAAGGATTATTTATATACTAGTTTCTAACTAAACTTATAAGGTATTTAAAAGCTATTTAGAAATTGTCTAGATTCCCAAAACTAATAACATAAAAATTTTAGCTTAAGATTTTTTATTTAAGTTTAATTATTCCTAGTTAAAAGCTAAGAAAGTTAGTAATATAAAGACACTTATCTATTTTAAATTATAATTAAAATAATAAAAAGACTTTAAAGTTACTTTTATTAAAAATAGAAGTATCTTAGACTCTATTACTAGAACTCCTATTATTAAATAACCTTTTCTAGTTTAAATATTTTTACTTATTTAAGTTTCTTAGTTTACTTAGCTTATTTCTAGAAATTATATCCCTAGTATTTTAGTAATAGTAACTAGTTCCCTAATTAGTTAACTTTCTATATTTTAACTAGTTCCTAGAAAGCTTAGAGTTTATAGTTATAATTATAGTATTCTATTTTATAGTTTTAAGTAGTCTTAGTATTCTAGATAAGTTTAAACTCCTATTTCTATTCTTTTTAAGACTTATTAGTTATATTAAAGGTCTCTAATCTATTTAAAGTCATATACCTCTCAGGACCTTTTAAAAAAACTATACCTAATATATTAAACTATATAGATACTACTAGTTCTGAGGAACTACTATACAGAAGAGAACCTTAAATCGTAAATATAGTTAGTTAATATAATAGCTAACAAATACGGAAAATATATTACAAAGGGAAAGTATAAACCTATATCTATTATAGTTACTCTTTAAAAATCGTAGTTATATAATACTAATACTAGCTAGCTAGTAATAACTACTACTAGCTATTACTATTAATAGTTACTAGCTATTAATATTAATAGCTATTAGCAAGAGCTAATAGCTAGTAATAATTACTATAATTAGTTTATATAATCAGAAAATATATAGCTACTAGTTACGCTTACCTACTATAGGATTCGAACGTACTACTCTTACTATAAAACGGTAAAAGCTAGCTAGATATTAAACTACTACGTCAAACAGGTCTTTTTAAGAATTATAATTAATATTTAATACTTATATAAGTTAATTTCAATATATGTATTATAATATCTAACCTACCTATTTAAAACTTAGAATTTAGATAATTAATATTTAGTTAGATAAAAACCTATTTTAAAAACTTTATTTAATAAGAATAGTTAGAACAATTCTATTATATTCTCATTTTTTTATATTAGTATAATAAGAATTTTATATTAAAAACAAAACTTATTCTAAATTATTTATATATTTAATTACTTTTACTCTATACCTAGAATAGTATCTAAACTCTTTACCCTATATATAAATTTAACTATAAATCTTACCTAATAATAGTATTCATACTATTACTAGCTCATAACTGGTTAAAACAGTAATAAAATTACCTATTATCATAGACAATTATACCCCTAGTTCTAATATTTAATCCTATAATAATAGAAAACCTCGTAGTGATAGTCGGGGAAAACTTTATTAAAACTAAAGCTTAATATACATAGCTAAAAGTAACTACTAAAGTTATAGGGTTAAGAACTTTTATAAACCTCTTAAAGATAGAATAAAATAGAGTACTAAAAGCTAAGTATTCCGTAATCTATTATTCTTCTATATCTAAACTATTTTTATTAAAGTCTAATAGCTAGAATAGTAATATACTGTATTTTCACAATAGAACTGAAATCTCCTTAGAATCTATATAGCTACTTATAAAAAAAGAAGTATAGAATAGGTATAGAGATATCTAGCTATAATTATAATAATTAAAAGTATTATTTTATTAAAATAAACTTTAATAACATTATCCTAAATATTATAATTAATAAGTAATTTATAGATATTTAGAAGAAAATTATCTAACTAACTTATAACTTATTATACTAAGCTAATAATATTAAAAACTAGGTATTAATTAGGTAGTACTTTAATATTAATATACTATTATAATACTAGTTACTAGATATTTTAGAATATTATGATAATATAATTATAGAGATTTGAAAAACTATCTAGCTATACTAGAAATATCTATATCTATATAAGTATTATTTATAGATTAGCTATATTTAATATATTAAAATTATTTACTAATATTATAATAATATAATTATAGAAGTTTTAAAAACTATCTAGCTATACTAGGAGTATCTATATCTATATAAGTATTATTTATAAATTAACTATTAACTATAATTAATATATCAAGATTATTTACTAATAAAAGTAAACTGAGTCCTACTATACTTATATAGAAATTATAAGTCAGCTCATATTAGTAGTAGAGAACTTTTATATTAGTAGTATAAAGTTTTATCTTAGGGGTATATAGGGCTTAGTAGGGATATTAAGGTTACGGATATTCAAGTTATAATAAACGTTTGAATAGAATACCTATAGTTAGTAGTAATTAAATATCTCGAGATATTTAAATTATATATAGCTGTGAGGGTATAAGGGTGTAAGGGTATAAAGGTATAAGGTTATCGTGGAAGGAGTTATTAGTTATTTATTATCTACGAAAAGGTTAACGCGGGGCAGGTATACTAGCTACTATAGCTACGAGGGGTTTAACTTTAGATTAACTAGGGGCTAGCTATAATAATTAGTAGGGGGGGAATAGGAAGGCTAAAGTTATATTTTAGGGGGTAATATATCTACTAATAGTCGCAATAAAAAACAAGCTATCAGCCCCTCCTATTATATATATATATATATTTAAATAAATAGAAAATTATTTTAAGTAATTTCTTCTGATACTTTAGCTAGTTCTAAGAATATTACTTATAGATCTATAAAATTAAGAGATATTCTAAATTATTTAAATTTTACTTAAATTAGGATTTTTATAAATCTATTTACTAATATTATATTTATAAATATATAGATTACTTTAAAACTACTTTTTAAATATTTCTAATAAAATTTTATCTATTAAATATCTATATATTAAAATCTAGTAAACAAATATTTACTATTTAAGATTACTAGTCTAATTATTTAGTAGTTATTATAATAGATTTTCTAAATATCTCTTATATTAAGTTTAATATCTCGAAATAATCTTTTTAATACTATACTTTCTTTTAAAATACATTCAAGACTAAGAAGTTCTACTTTAATTATTAATATAATTAAAATATTCTATTAAATAGTTTTCTATTAGATTAATTCTCTAAATAAAGAGATAATATAGCTATAATTTAATAGCTTTCTATTAGATTAGTTCTCTAAATAGAAAGATAATATAGTTATAATTTAATCTTTAAGTTTTTTTATAATTTATAAATAAAGTATTTCTAGTAATTAAAAGTATTTAAGGTATTTTATTAATACTTTTTAAATTTCTAAATTATAATACTAGGAATCTTATTTTATAGAAATACTAAATTATATAATTTATAATGTTTATATATATTTAAGAAGGATTTATGAAGTATTTTAAAAGTAGAAAGTATATAAATAAAATATNGATATCTGGTTATACTATAACAAAAATATAAAGAATTAAATTAATTTTAATCTAGTATTTATAAATCTCTTTAAATATAACTTAACTAATATTTATAGTAAAAGTTACTACTAGAAATAGTATTATTAGAATTAGGTTATAATTAAGATTTAAAAATACTTAGTAATCTTAGTAATATATATATTATAAACTAAGTAAACTATATGATATTTATAATCCTAAACTACTTAAATCCTAAAGAAATATTGAACTAGACTTTACTCTTTAAGTTTATTAATATACTTAATACTTTTAATAATCTTATAGGCTTTTTTTTAGTTATCTTATAATATAAGAGAAGAATATTATCTATATGGAATAGGATAAAGATACTTAAACTCTTATTTTTAAATAGATAAAACTTTTCTAGGTAAAACTGGAAGCTTAATAACTTGAAAATAGTATAAAAAGTCTTATACTAAAAGAATATATTTTAAAATCTATAAAAGATATATTTAAATTCTATGTAATATTTTATAACTTTAAATCTATCTAGTAATTTAATTATTATTAGAGGTCTATTAAGGTCTTTTATAGTATTTAGAAATATATTAATAATATTAAACTAGTAGACTTCGAGGTTAAACTAAACTATACTATAATTGTTATAGTTACCTGAAAGGTTGAGGTAGCTAGTATTACTATATATATAGTTTATAATAGATTAACTTACTATATATCCTTATATATACAAATCCTTATTTTATACTATTCTAGAAAACTATCTATATTTATTTTATAAGTAAAAATTTATTTAAGAAGAAGAACCCTAGATCTAGTATCCTAGTAATCTATTTCTTACTAAATACTTTTTTCTTTTAATTTTATAATTTTAATTTTCATTATTTTAATAAAGGAACTTTATAATAATTCTAGTAAATTAGTAATATCTTTCTAAGTCTTTAGTAGTATAACTAGTTAATTAAAGTATATTTGAATTTTAGTAGAAAGATTCTTTTTCTTTAATACTATATTTTAAATAATAAGGAAAACTATTAAAAGGTTAAGATTATCCTTATTAAGTTTTTACTACTAATTAGGTAAATAAATACTAGTAAAACTATCTTATTTATATTCTAAGAAGTATAAAATATTACTATTATACTTTTTTCAAAGTACTATATAGTTACTAATAATAATCTCTAGTTCTAATTATTATTATTATTTATTCCTATATTATTAGCTTAGTTCCTAAATAGTTAAAAATCTTAATTCAAATAGTTAAAGTCTAGAGCTATATTTTAGTTTATTTTAAATTAGTTAAATAGAAATCTTAAAGTAATTATTTCTATTCTTAGTTAAAATAAATATCTTTTCTTAGTTAATTAGATCCCTTATTTTAAATATACTATCTAGTTTTCTAGTTATTAGTGTATTTCCTAAACTCTAATATTTACTTAAAAGTATTATATCTAATTATTCTTAATTTAGTATATTTCCTTAATTCTAATTTTCCCCTAAAAATATTATATCTAGTTATTCTTAATTAGAAACCTAGATTAGCTTTATTAGTTTAAGTATTAGTTTAAATATTATTAAACTTCTCTTACTAGTTTTAAAGACTAATTTTAAACTTAACTTAATATCTTAAGCTATTTCTAGTACTAATAAGATAACTAATAAAAAAGAAATCCCCTTACTAAGTATTCTTACTATTCTAAAATCTCTAAATATCTTAAGAATAAGGTTTTCCTCTTTTTAGTAATTAACTTAACTAGTAGTTTTATAGCCTCTTTTATAAGTATTTTATATAAATCCTGCTTCAAATAAAATCTTATCTTATTAAATTTAATATTTTAAATAATAATACTTTTCTAAAAAGTAAAAATCTAGATCTTATATAAATTATAAGTATTTAGAATATAACCTACTA
>RYZW01000218.1:4957-64219 GCA_004367215.1 Colletotrichum trifolii | reverse complement strand
AATATAGTTATTTTTTATCTAAAGTTACTTAAAGTATAATTTTAGTAATAGTTTTTTTATAATATAAGTATAGATTTCTTATATATATTTTCTTATTTCTAGGGATAATTTAGTAACCCTTAGGGTATTACTAAGTAATAGTTTATTTTTAGTATAACTTTTTATTTTCTTCTTTATTATATTAATAAGTAGTAAGTATAACCTTTTTATAAAAGATAGATTAATAATAGTATAAGTATTATAACTAGTATCTATTAGAGTATTAATAGTATAGTTTTTATNTATAAAAGATATATTAATAATAGTATAAGTATTATAACTAGTATTTATTAGAGTACTAATAATATAGCCTCTATTAACTCTTATCTAGATAGTAGTTAATTACTTATTATTTTCCTGTTTCTACTATCTCTTCTATTCCTGAGATTCTACTTTTATAAGCTTTAATACTTAATTTTATATTAGAGTTACTCTTTTCTTATATCTTCTTCTTTACTAGGGGGGGAACTAGTATTATCCTCTAAGTCTTTTAGTTTCTAGGGTTCTACTTTAGTAACTTTTAGTTTTTTCTTTTTCTTCTTCACTATACTAGTATTAGTATAATTCCTAGTAATATAGCTTCTTTCGTAGTAGCTATAGTATTTATATATATTTTTCTATAGTAAAGGAACTTTTTTAGTAGAGCTTATAAAACTAGAGGACTTATAGTAGTAGTATTATTTATATATAGCCCTAATTATTATTATATCCCTATTTTAATCTTTTAATATAAAGGGATAAGTAATTAGGGCTTACTAGGTTAGTAGTACTTTTATATATTTTATCTTCTAAGTAATATCTTATATTTTTAAAAATTACTAGTTATAAATAGTAGGGAGCTTAATTATAATAAACAGCTTTTTTAGGTAAAGGATTAGTATAGTTTCTAGTAAAGAGATCTAGACTATATTAGGTTAGTTATAGTTTCTAGTATCTATGAAAACTTTCTTGAATTATAAGAGAAAAGTAATAAGCCTCTTAGTATTTTTCTAGTAGAAAGACTATAGTTAAGTAATAGTTTAGGACTAGATATTAGGATCTAGGTAAGTATAGTCTAAATATACTATAAAGTCTTAGGGATCCTAATTCCCCCCTAGTTTTCTAGTTATAAAGAAAATCTCTATTACTTATTAGACTTTAAAGTCTAAATAAGAGTAAACTAAATACTACTTCTACTTATCTATTTTAAAGAAGTCCTGATTAATTTTTAATTTTCTTCTTATCTAGTAAACTTAAATATTATACTTTTTTCTTTTATTTAAGAATTTATTAAGGAAGGGAAAAGGCTTTTTTTAAGGGGTAGAAACTATATAAATAAATTCTAGGGGAATAGTAGTAATATTAGGGGAAGGTTCTAACTCCTTCTCTACTAACTTAGTAATTAGTATTATAATCCTCTTATAGAATAGGGTAATAGTTATATTTAGATATTATTATAGTAACTTTTCTATAGTAGTACTAGTTATAGAAGTCTCTTAGGGAATATTAGTTCTTTCTATCTTATAATAATAATTAGTTTCTATACCTAGTTATAAGTTTTTATTAAGAACTATATTCTATTAATAATATCTCGGGGACTATAGCTAGTAAGGAATAGTATTTTACCCTAGTTTTTCTATTTAATAAAGAGCTACGCTTAACTTAATATCTCTTATATTTAGGAGTAATACTTTATTAATTAGTATTTCTTCTTAACTAGTAAGGAGTTATATTTAACTTAGTATTACTTATATAGGGGATAAATCTAAGTTCTAAATATATAAAGGGCTAGGCTTAAGCTATAATTTAGCTATAGGGAGTATAAATATTATTTATTTAGAACTAAGGAGTAAAAGAGAAGTTCTTGTAAAAGGCGTGAAAAGTCTACTTAAAAGTAGTACTAGGAGCCTACTAGTAGCCTACTAATACCTAACTTCTTAGGTATAGTTATCGGGACTTAAGTAAAGCCGGAGTTAACTAGCTAGGTATAGCTTATAATAATTATTACTTTAAAGTTAAAATAGTCCTATAAATCCCAAACCTTAACTTCTACTTAAAAAGTATTATACTAGGTAAACTACTAATCAGCTTTTTTAAGGATTAATATAAGGGTATTTTTAGAAAATATCTTAATATTTAAAATATATAGATTTAGTATAATATATATTTTTAGCCTAGTAGCTTTTTAGTATCGTGAGACTCTTAATTATTATATATAATTAGGGGGTAAAATCTAGTATATATTATATATAATTAAATATAGTTAAGTATAATATATATAGTCCTATTTCGTCTAGTTAAAGTGGGGCGAGGCCTGTGGAGATAGCGCTGCAGCTGAGAGTTCTTCCGGCGAAAACTCTGCCGCTCGAACGCGTTATTCCTGACAGAGCTCACCCGCCTACTACTAGACGCCAGAGACACTATCAGGATATAGCGAGGTATAAAATGTTAACGTTTCAATAGCTGATTTTCAGTCTCGAGGCACTTCGCAACACTGATTTCGTCTTGGACGCTACTTTGGCGGATCATATTCGGCCTTCCGTACCCGTTGAAGAGGGTCAAGAAACAGGCATCTCGGAGGATAACCCCGAAACGAGACGGCTATGCCGGGATGAGACCTCAATGATTGACCAAACTAAGTGTCGTAAGATGAGACATTGAAAGAACAAACCTACCAAAGGTAGTCAAATACGCAGACATTTGTCGACTTGCTCACACGTCTTTGTGTTAGCGTCATCAGGGGTAATGAAGAGTCGTTATATGTGATTGGAACTAAAACCAAGGAGGCGATTCGCAGGTGCCTAAACCAATTTTCTTCATGTCTTATGAACCTACAACCACCGGACGCGACAGGACTCGGACGAGATGCCGAATCCCTAGCCAAAACAGCAGAGCAACGGCGCTCGTTAATCCCTAGGTAGCTAGCAAATGGGGATGGAACAACGTCGTGGCTCGATTATTACTTCCTATTCAGGGTAGTAGTGAATAACTTCAGCAAGACTCGACCCCTGGATTCGTGATGCCTAAGCTATTATAGGCCCGGCGTCCGCCGAACGGAGAGCAAGTCCGCGTGGCTCCAATCCTTCGATGCGGGCGCTGCAGGCGAGACAGACGACCCTGGTCAGTCTGGACCGCGGGTTAAGCCTCTTCCGACCTGGAGCATCCCATGGATCGGAGCGTACCCTCTTAAAGGTCAGCCCTATCGCCCCCAATGTTTGCAGTCAAAGATGCCACATTCGTGCATCAGGAGACGCCCCCAGAGGAGCTTTGAAACATGGCAAACACGGTAGAGATGTCTCTTGCGAGCGAGTCCGAGTCGGCCAAGACGAGTAAAGCCTCCCTCAGTATCCTAACTTTCGCCGTCGAGGGTCGGCCGCGAGCCAGTCGAACCAAGAACACGAAATCACGCTCTGGATGTATCACATGCAAGTAAGTCGATCATTCTCCAGGGTAGAGCGGCACGACTGACTAGCTTCACAGGAAACGACGAGTCCGCTGCGACGAAGCCAAACCGACGTGTGGAAACTGTGCCAAGTCCAAGAGACAATGCGAAGGATACCTCAGCAAAGCCTCGCCGGCAGACTATGCAAAACACCTCCTCGAATCTCGACCGCTGCTCATCAAACCCTGCTACGAGTCTCACATGTTCACCGACCAGCTGCAGAAAGACCACTTCGACTACTGGATGGCCTTCACTCGGGAGTTTACCCTGTTCCCTTCGGACCTGATGTCGCACATGATCCCGCAGATAGCCCGGGAAGAGCCTGCAATCCGGCACGCGGCCTTTGCCATCGGCGCCGCTGCCATGTGCAACGACAGCCGCACCCAGCGTCTGTCCGGCGGAGGCCCGTTCCGAGCAGAGGCACTCTGGCATTACGGAAAGGCCATCCGGATCATCCGCAACAGCGAGCCGTCCAAGAAGAGCATCCCCCGAGCGATCCTGGCGTGTCTGCTGTTCATCACATTCGAGTCCCTTCAGGGCAACTACCAAGAGGCGCTCGAGCACATGAACCACGGTTCCAACATACTCGACCAGATCACGAGACAGGGCGTCCAGGGTGGCGAGTGTCCGCCCAAGCTGGTGGACGAGATCTTCAACGGGTTCCGGCGCTTCAGCCTCCTCTCCTGGAGCCTCAACGGCTACCACCCGCCAGAAACGGACAATTTCGTGCCCTGGTGCTGCCGGGGGAACAGGACCCGGTACGCCGTCGACGAGATGCCGGCGACGTTTGAGAACCCCGTGGAAGCGCAGCGGTGGTGGGAAATCGTGCAGCACTACATCGTCTACAAGGCCAAGTTCGTCTCCGGAATCCGGTTTCCCAACAACGACCCCCGCGAGCCGCTGGAGGGCAGCCCGCTCTCGAGAGAAGATTCGAAAAAGTACCTGGCCCTCACGCAGGCGTGGCGCGATCGCTTCAACCCGCTGATGCAGCGGGCTGCCAGGCACAGGGCGACGAGCCCCAAGGAGCACCTGCAGATGACGAACCTCCGGCTGATGTGCATGTCTCTGGAGATCACGATCCGGAGTCTGCACGGCAGCGACATGGCGTACTTGGCGGCGGCCACGTCCAAGTTCAAGGGCATCGTCGCTCTGAGCAGAATCGTCCTGTCTGGGCAAAAGGAGCAGATGGGCCCGGACAAGGAGGTATTTAGCATGGATAGCAGTCCGTCGTGGGCGTTGCTTCTGGCTGGGATTTTCTGCCACGACGAAAACGTCAGAGACGACGTGAGGAGGCTGTTCCAGGAGTACCCTCGCCGGGATGCGTTGTGGGATTCGAAAGCGATAGAGGCGGCACTCCGAGTGGGCCAGACGCTCTGGACTGAGAGTAATGGCGACTATGAGCGGCATGTTCAAGGTATTTCAGACAACAAGGAGATCATCTTTGGACGAAATGAGATCAGGAGGAGGCGGTATCGGGTAGACGAGGCAACAGGGTCATGGCGGATTGAAAGAGAGCACGTTGTCCCATATGATGTACAATGTTGAGTTCTGTCGATCAAGACTATACTTCACGTCCATGGAAGCTTCTATCGTTCAATTGAAGTGCCTTTGGTTCCGGGCTGTGCTCTTATATGGCAATGTCTTGCTCGTGAGAACTTCCCATGTTTGATCTGATGAGATACAAGCATTGAGTGAATCATTCACAAACCGCTCACTCGTTGCCTCAGTCCGTAAATGATCTAGTTATCATTCCGACAAGAGCAGAAGGTTCCCACCATCAGTCTCACTCTCGACCAGTGTTCCCTCCAGGTCGTCCTCACACATGTCTCCCATTTCAACGTCCATAACATCATCCTCGCCATACTCCTCGTCACGCCTCATGTCGAGCGAGTGCCACTGGATATCGGAAAGCTTGAGCTTATCAATGTTGCTCGACAGCCATTTAGGTTTTATCTTTCGGTACTGTAGAGCGCAGACATACTCGCCCATGGCGACGAACGACCTCGTCTGGCCCTTTGACGTGCCAACTTGCCCTCCGACGGACGAGTCAAGTATTTCGCCTACCAAGGGAATGGCGGCACCGACTGCAGTGAGAGTGAGATTGACAGGTGCATGGAGGTCGGTGCCCCCTTCCTTTTCTTGCGAAGTGACCTGCGCGAAGACTGCGTTGGTCACGGTCGTGAAGCCAACAATCATGTACATGCTGTAGCCACTGTCCACCTGTCTCTCGATCCAAAGCCGCGTCTTCTGATGTTTGGTTGCCTTTTGAAACCAGTCGTCCGAGTTGGCCAGAGGGTGGGTTGTGACGGAGTCGGCCGTGATGGAGACGTCGAGAAGAGTAGTCCGAGAGAATCCCACGGACAATAGCGAGGTCAAACTCGAAGCAAAACCCTTCCTCATAGACTGGTGGGTTCCGCCAACGAACGAATCTTGTACCGTGGCGTAGGATTGAGGCTCCTCTTCGTATGGGGGGTCGTGGTATCCCTGCAATGGCTCTCTGAGACTGGCGATCAAGCGGCCTAGTTTGACGGCGTTGAGAGGGAGGAGTAACTGGCAAGATATAACATGACCAGCCATCTCGGGGGGATGTTTGAATCGCACTTCAGGGACGACAACGACGGACGAAGAAGAGAGAAGGTGGAAGATTGGACTTGTGCGATTGTTGCCGTCCAGAAACCAGCGATTTTGTGTGATAAACGAGGCGACCGGTGAGGCATTCTCATCAGCGACGACACGTCATCAGGAGACGACCAGATTGTCCGATATCCAATGGATTATTGCGGCTGTGCACCATGGCGTCGTTCTCGGTGAGCCGCAGTGCGTCTCTAGAATCCAGTCATTATCGTGGCCCTCGGGATTCCTTGGGCATGCGTTACAGCCGCTGACACCGGAAGTCTGGACAGAAGACCAGTCAGACTCTCGTCTTACCCCAGCGAAACCTATATCAAGACCACCTAATTACTCCTCCGCTCAGTTCTGCCACCTCAACTATACACCAACCGTGGTTTCCAATCAACGACATGCCGATATCCGCTCTAGAACGACGACGTATTCTCGTGGCAGGAACTCTTAATTATCTCGGAAGTGTTGCTTCCCAGCTGATTGAAGAGTGTACCGCCAGCACTGGTTCGGCTGCAAAATCCGGCGACGCGGTTGGCATCATGAAGACGGTCGTTCGCCTGATACCTGTACATGCTCGCCAATGGTTTGACGCCTTTGAGTTTTATGTACGATGTCTTTTGGTGCACTTTCAATACACAAACGACTTGTCCGTCCTTGAGGAAGGAATTGTCAGAGCAAGACATCTTGTCGCAATGTCTCGGATCAGCAGTCCGGACTACAGAGCTCGAGCCCTACGATTGCTCGTCTATAGTCTTCAACATCGGCTGGTTGAGACAAGAGAGGTGAAGGACCTCGAAGAAGGTATTCAGGCTTCTCGAGAATCCTTGCGACTATTCCCTCATAAAGATCACGATACGGCCCAGTTGACAGGCTACCTCGGAGAGCTCCTTACTCGGCGCTTCGATCTCACTAATGACCCGCAAGATCTCCAAGAAGCTGTTGAGCTAGGCCATCAGGCACTGAGCAACATCTCACCGAGCAACCATCTGTACTATGTTGGAGTTCTTACACGGTTGTGTCACACCCTCCATCGAATGTACACACAGACGAACGACAAGGCTGCCTTGGAATCAACAGTGGAGCTGCTGCGGCATGCTATCGACGAGATACCCAAATATGCCCTCTCAAGTCTTTCTGCGGTATATTGCTGCCTCGGACAATCATTCCACAAACAGAACCAGGGACAAGGAGATGGAAGGTACCTTGAAGAGTCTATCACGGCCTTTCGGCATGCGGCTCGTCTTATAACCCCCGATCACGCCAATCACTCGCTCATCCAGTCCGAGCTTGCCATCGTGCTTCACGACCGGTACAGCGGCTCGCTTTCCTTGGCGGATCTCAACGAAGCCATTGTCCAGCTGCAGCGGTGCAGGGGAGTCACTGAACACAGAACATCTCGGATGGTCAAAGTCAACTCACAGCTGGCTGGGTGTCTTTTCTCTCGTCATGGAAGGACGGGCTCACTCACAGACTTGACCGAGGCGATTGAAATGCTTCGACAAATCTGTACCTACCCCACATCTGTATTTCACACTCCCAGCGAACGTCTCTTGTGCTTGGTCAACCAGGCGGCATTCACAAAGCGATATTGTCAAGTCACTTCGAACTTGGAACGCCTATCTGAAGCCGAGCAACTTGTCCGCCAAGCCCTGGTTGAAGGAGCAGGAGAAGAAGACCTGCTTCCATGGAGCTTGCATCAGCTCGGCCTGATCCTGTACACCCGGTGTAATAGATACTGGGCGCTCGTGCAACGAGGAGAAGCAGAAGATGATCCGTCCCGTATCATGGAGGAGCTGAAAGAGGCCATGGGAACCGTCCAGCGGGCTGTTAACTTGATACCCAAGGACCACTTGGACAGAGCCAGCACTCTCCGGACACTGGGACTTATCTATCTGCTCCGAGGTAGTGCCACAACGTCACTCAAAGACGTCACAACTGCCATAGAGTTGTTCAAACAGTCATGGCACACGACTTCGTCGGTACCGAGGTGGCGCTTACAGAGTGCGGGGAGAGCTGTTTGGCTTTCCACGGCATACGGCGACGTCGACGAGGCAATCACCCTTGGAAAGGAGGTCATGAGTCTCCTACCGGTACTTGATACGAAAGACCTCACCATCAGCGATCGACAAGACGTCCTTGGCGACTTTGACGGCATCGCGCACAATGTTTGCGCTGCTTTTCTGAGCCGAGGGAAGGTGAAGGAGGCGCTGCAATTCCTGGAGCAGGGTCGCGCGATTCTCATCAGGCAACTTTTGAACGACCGGATTGACTTGACCGACATGCAAAAGACGCATCCGGATATTGTCAACCGATACGAGGAGATTCGAAAGGAGATTCAAAACACCGCCGCGGAGTTTAAAGACGAAGCCAGCGTGACTGCCCGAGAGCGACGCCAGGGGATTTTGCGGGAATACAATGACATTGCAAAGAAGATCACTGAGTTCCCGGGACATACGGCTTTCTACGCCGGACAGACGGTCGAACAAATGCAACAGTGTGTCAAAGATGGTGCTGTTGTCATTGTCAACTTTACCATAAACAGGTACAATGCTGTTATTGTTACCCGGAGCGGCCTCAAGGCTATCGACCTCTCAGACACTGTGGATGAGACGGTATGGTCTAGCTGGTCGATCAAGGAGTGGATAGGCCGCAGAAGTGAAATGCCGAAAAAAAACAAGGACTACCTGGCATATCTCGCCTGGATTTGGGAGTCTTGTGCGAAGAGAATCCTGGAGGTGATTCGACTAGACCCCGGCGCTTCGGAAGAGGAGCCTTTGCGAATCTGGTGGATCGGCAGCGGGAATGCCAGCTCAATCCCATTCCATGCCGCCGGAATACATGAGCCGGGCTCTACAGCGACAGTCTATCATCAGACCATCTCGTCGTACACCCCATCCATCAACGTCTTGTGGCACGCACAGCGACAAACGCGAGCATCCGAGTGGGAAGGAAGCTCTTTGGCGATAGTGACCATGAAGACAACTCCAGGAGGAGAGGGTGATCAGCGTCTGTCGAATCTGCCTGGTGTTGAGGATGAGGAGGCCGCCGTCACAAAGCTGGTTGAAAAGTACGCCCCCGTGGAACAACTCAAGCAGCCGAGCGTGACTGAAGCCGTCGACAGTCTCCGCAGACATACTATCGCGCACTTCGCGTGCCATGGCACTTCCGATGTCCGTGATCCTTCCCAGAGTGCGCTTGTCCTGCAAAAGTCTCGGATAGAGGGCCAGACCGAGGTGTACGTGCAAGACCGCTTGACTATGGGCGAACTCTCCAGCATCAAGCTTCAACGCGCGCGGCTAGCCTACCTCTCGGCGTGCTCGACAGCCCAGAGCAACTCGTTACGACACGGAGACGAGGTCCTTCACGTTGTGAGCGGCTTCATCGTGGCGGGATTCCCACACACGATCGGGTGTCTTTGGCAGTCTAGCGACCGCATGTGCGTCTCCGTGGCAGAGGCTTTCTATACGGGACTGTTTAGGGTTCATGGAAGCCACTGGCAGGATGATGATGTCGCACGTTCTCTGAGAGAGGCGGTGATGCAGCAGCGGGCCAAGGAGCTGCGTACGCCTCTGCTTTGGGCGCCCTTTGTCCATTATGGTATCTGAGATTGAAAAGCCATTGGGATAGGCAAATATCAACTGGCCCAACACCTTGTGGTAAATGTTTCGGGAACGGGAGTATAGAAGTGACAGGCCGGTAGTGCGTGAGGCACCAGCATATAGCAAAGACTGGCCATCGAAAATTTTGTCGAAAAGACTTTGCATATCCGTAGAGCAAACCGATACATGGCCTTTTCCTCACCCAAGCGACTTCGTGGGATTGGTTGATTGTTGGGCGAACTGTCGCGTATTACACGAAATCCGAGTGACCTGGTTCTTCTCATGAACATCAAACGGTATAAAGAAGAAATGATGTGTGAACGTTGCTCACAGTAACCAATTGGAACAGCCTGACAAGCCCCAATTACAGTGTCCATGATGATAAATCTTGAATAATCTATGGAGACTGAACTATGAAGAGCATGGATGGCATAGGTACCGATAAACTCGCACTTCTCGGAGGATAGCCACAGGAAAAAGAAAAGACAACAGGACGTCGACAGCGCCCGTCGGCTGTGCATCGACTGCTGACGTCGTCCAGGGAAAAGCAAGCAAGTCGACTGACAGACGATAAAGAAGAACAGGAGGATTGAAGAAGCAATGACGCCGCCGCATGGGCGAGTTGACGGCATCGTTCAGTGGGTAAACCATCAAAGCGAAAAGCCGTCCGCGATAGCCAGCCACACCAGCGCCATACATGGAGAGGAGGCGTGTCACAAGCAGCCTCGGACGCCAGACTACGCCGTAAGCGATGTTGATCCCTCCCAACGTAAACCAGATCGTCATCCGCGCGCCAAACTGCGTGGTGCGACGCGTCCTGGCCAGCACGGTCGAGCTGTCCATCCGGCCGTCATCAAGCCGAACATGGACAGAGACTGCGTAGAGTACAGACAGTACCGTAACTCGAAGTCGGTTGACGAGAAAAGTAGCCGAAAGTTGCCTTCTACTTGCTCGTTCAGCGGAAGAATGAAGGTGCCGAGGATTGCTACTCTATCTCACGAAACCTTCTCGTTTCTTGACGACCAAATCCTGCCCGCGCCCGTCGGCCACAGCCTATTGATACAGGGGTCTAGGTACTCCGTACTGGCTATAGAATACGGAGTACGGAACTGCTGCTCAGTTCTGGAGGTTATTGAGACCATGATCCCGGCTATCTCTTTACAAGCCTGTGGAGTCACAACACGGACAGCCATCGCGGGATCCCATTGGCAAGAAGGCAAGACTCCTGCCGACAACCAGCTAAAGACCATCTCTCCCAATCATGGCCAGAAGAACGTGTGCCCGGCGCCAGCTGTGGCTTGGGACTCTGTGATCACGCACAGCCCTCGGCCGCTAGACGAGTGGTGGCGGCAAGTGTGCGACGCGGACGGGACGTATGAGAGACGGCGGCAGCCAGAGAAGACGACAAACACGCCGGATTGCTCGGCCGATTCGTCGAGCCGTCTCGCCGGAGCATCCCTGCGCAGCGCCCAGCCAAAGACACCGGTCCCTGGAGCGAGATGGGATCCTCCCCGTTCGGTCTGGCTTAGGGTTAAATCGAACAGTGCGCTGGCGTGGCTGGGTCGCTGCTTCAAGTGCACAACTATGGAAGTAATTGCCAAGTGGTCAGGCCTCTGGTTCATCTCAGCTTCATGTAGATGGGGAGAGATCTGGGCGTTCGATGATGGGATGGACGAGCAGCGCGCCAGGGAGATGAGATGACGGGAGGATTGTGCGTGAGGGCCTGTCAGTCAAGGTCGAAGCGCACATTGTAGACCTGTCACTGTCTCGTCGAATCTTCCACCCTGTTCGGTTCGTCAAAACTGATAACACAGCCGTCCGCAATCAGATGCTTTTCTTCTCCGTCTTCATTCAACATGTCTTTTCCCTGCCTCTTGCTTTTTCCCTGCAGCAGTCTGGCCTCGGCAGGCTTTGATCCAGACCAGGGGGGGGCCAGGCTCAACAGTCCCAGTCGGGAATGGCTTCGTGCGGGGGGGGGGGGAGGCAATACGCAGTTGGCGCCTCGTGAGTCGTGAGACCTTTGGCGCAGTTCTGGCCTCCCATTATCACCTTGTCCCAATCCAGATACAAGCCAGGGACAGGTTTCACCACCCAATCAAGCCGGGCCATGGCAAACTGATGGCACGCACACAGGCCGTAGCGTAAGGGGTTGTTGTTCTACAAGTCGTAATCGTACGGAGTTTCTGTCCGTGGTGGAGGTGAAGAAGTGCTCGGAGCGTCTCTGGTTCCTGCGTCCGTCTCTTCCACACCGTAACCTGTGGTGTGCGTAAAATTACCTCGTTGCCTTTCTGGTTTCCATTCGTTCTCGCAGCGTGACATTCGGGAAATTCTAGCTTGTTTGCAGCCCGTAATACGAGGCGGACAATGGCTCGGCAACGCCATTCCGCTCTCGACAGTCACACGGTACACCCAGGGGCCAGAGACGATGAAAGACGATGGCGAGACGATGAAAGAGCTCAGGCCAGCCGCCAGCCGCCCGCCACTTTGTTTCCTCCTGAAGCCATTCTCGTGGGTTGACTCTCTGTGCGTCCAACCCCAACCAAGCCTTGGGTTCCGGATCAGAGTCATGACTCAAGCCAACTCTGGTGATTTCGTCGACATTAATTCTGAATGACTTCAGTAGATGATGAGAGCAACGACCGTGATCGGAACCAGCCCGATTCTTCGCAACTGCAATGCCCTGAAGCCAAGCCTTCGTTCCGCTCGCCCCTAGTCGTCCCCGGATTTTCCCAGCAAACACGCACAAATACCGGCAAGCCTGGGACGTCGGCCCAACCAGAGAGAGCCAACAGCAGCACACCTACGCCTATTGTGTATACTCCGTGTAGAGAGGAGGTTTTGACGTCCGAGTCATCGCCAGTATCCCTACGGCCCTCCTCATTCAACACGATTCATCCACTAACCAGATCGACTGACGCACCACGCAGCGTAGCACCAACGAACGGACGTCCTGATTCAGGAGTCTTTGGTCTTTGGCCTTTGGTCTCTTAATCAGAACATAACAATCACGTTCAAGATTACACCCGCCCTGCTTCACTTTGCCGTCCACAAAACAGTTTCCAAACGCACGGCCATGTCAACCATCATCATCATGGTGCCACACGCCCCTTTCTTGGGAGCCCCCTAGCCTTCCTTTCGCTTCTCGCACACTACTGTGCTTGCTGTAGTTTTGTTTCTTCCCTTCGTGCCCTTTTTCACATGTCCACTGGCAACGCAGCGAGATGCCAATGCCAACGCCAATGCAATCCTGCACATGGCATCCACACCTTTCCTTCTCCTCCCATCCATCGTCGCCCTTGACCCTGTCACTTCGCGCCACGGCGGTACTGCGCAGTGTGTGGGCGGTCCCAGAATCACCCGCTCTCCGTCTGGAGACGATCCCCGTTCCTGTCGGAGCACACCGTCCAAACTGGCAGTCCTCCCGTCTCCGTCTGCAACCCTCGCCTCCCCCTCAATGCGATCAGGTGCATGAGACGAGGCCGGGAGTACGCGGGGAAGCAACCAGCATTGGACCGATGTCAGTCGATGCTTTTTCATCATATCGTTGCATTGCAAGCGCGCATGCCACGACCCGACGACGACACGACCACCCTTCACGGCAAAGATCTCAGCCTCTCTTTGCCTCGACTCACTTCTCACCTCTCGGGGACAGGACAGGATAGGACACGATAGGCCAGGACAGGGCACAACGGGCCAAGCCAGGACAGGCCCAGAGACCTTTTGCCTAGTCCCAGTCCACCGGCCGACGTCCACGTTCCGTATTGAGTCCGTCTCTGTCCAAGCCGGCCTGGATCAGCCAACCATGTTCAACCAACCTTTGTCCGTGATTAACTGCCTCTCTAGTCCCGTAATTTGCCAGTCCGCCATACGCCTCAACGCAGAAACTAACACATGGCACGCGGTCGATCAGAGTGCAACCGCAATCAATCTTCTTTCTCTCTATATAAAGACCCCGTCCGTCTCCCTCGCATCTCCCAGGCCACTCCCTCTCGCACCCTATCCACAAACCACACTCGCTTCCGCCAGCTTCGACTCTCGCTCTCGCTGTCCATAGTCTGTACCAGCACCGTCACTTACAACCCAAAAGACCCTCAACAGGTCTTCCACCGCAGTCAAGATGAAGTACGCCGTCGCTCTCGCCGCCCTCGCCGCCGTCGTTGCCGCCCAGGACCCTTCCATCATCCCCGAGTGCGCTCGTGACTGTCTCCTCAAGGCCACCGCCTCGGCCTCGTCGTGCCAGGCCGGAGACTACGCCTGCACCTGCTTGCCCGAGAACAAGGCCGCCATCTCGAACGCGGCCACCAGCTGTGTTGTCGGTGCTTGTGGTGTTGACAAGGCCCTGAGTACGTCCACAGCCACCTGCTCATCTGTCACTTCTTTCACTAACGCAGTACTCCCAGACGAGGTCCTCCCCGCCTCCGACAAGCTCTGTGCTGCTGCCGGTGCCGGCAGCGGTGCCGCCAGCTCCGCCGCCCCGTCTGCCCCCGCTGCTGCTCCGGCCCCGGCCACCTCTTCGGCTGCGGCCTCCGTGAGCATTCCCACCTCGGCCCCGGGTTCTGCCTCCCTCCCCGTCATCACCGGTTCCGTCACCCCCGTCCCGCTCCCCAGCGTCGTCACCACCACCACCACCAGGCCCGCCACCACCAGGGCGTCCAACGGCACCGCCACGGGCTCTCCCGCCAGCACCTCTGTCGTCCAGGCCGGAGCTGCCGGTCTTGGCTCCATTGGCGGTCTCGCCATGCTCGTCCTCGGTGCTCTGGCTCTCTAAGTAAGCTGGCAGGGGGTCGTGTCCGCGTCTACGGGCGCGAGAGGGGGCTGGTTCATGTGAAAAGATGTGACGAAATAAGTGGTGGGATAATACTGCGTAGATAACCCACCGCTTGATTGCTCAACGAAGAGTCTAGTCTGAGTGTGAAGAATGAAGAGTAGCTGAAATGAAATCAATACACGCAGCCTGGCACATAATAATAATACCTTTACCAAAGTCTTTACGCCCGACACTGGAACGTGATGAGGACAATTCACATCACACCCCAACTGAATCTTTGCAGACTCTCCTTGAAGACAGTTGCATAAGACTTCGATGGCAGCAGCAAGTAATAGAAGCATCATTTCAGGTCGGCCGTAAGACAAACAGGCTTCGATCATTACTCACTCAAACGACCACCGAAAGATCACCGCTGCCGCAACACTCACAAAGACCCTCAAACCGCTCACCAACCCCGTCATCCCAGACCCCCGACTATGCGGCGTATTCACGAGAATCGACGCCTGCTTCTCGTAGTCGGGACACTGCCCATCCAGCAGATCCTGCATGCTGGACCTCTTCTTGACGGCCGCCTTTCCGTCCGGCGCGCACTCCCCCTTTTCGTACCCGTGGCGGAACTGGAGCGCGTTGGCAAACATGCGCGCCTTCTGGTCCGTCGTGAAACCATCCCGAGGAGTTTTCCCGCGGCACGCGGAATACTGTTTTTTGCCGCCATCAGACCAGACGAAATCAATAACCCGCCCGCGGACGAACGGAAGGACTCACACTCATGTAGTTGTTGATCTCGACGGCGCTGCCGCCGGCGCACGGCACCTGGGCGCACGCGTACACGACGTCTCGGTTGCCCGACGTGGCGGTGGCGTTGGTGAGGCCGTCCTGGATGAGGCACTGCTCGCCGATGGCGCCAAAGGTGTGGCCCAGGCCGAACCAGTGCCCGACGTCGTGGACGAGCGTGGTGGAGTTGCCCTGGACGTGTTCTGCCTCGACGACGATGCCGTCGTGGACGTCGAGGTTCTCGTTGGGCAACGTTGCGTACTGCGCTGGTTAGTAAGAGGCCATTACCGTAGGGTGTGTGAGTGTGTGTGTGTGTGAGAGAGAGAGAGAGAGAGAGAGAGAGAGAGAGAGAGAGAGAGAGAGAGAGAGAGAGAGTGTGTGTGTGTGTGTGAGTGTGGGTGTGACTCACGCTGTTGAGGTCTTCATCATCTGTCCCCCGCAAGGTGTTGACGATCCAGACCGTGAGCGTCAGCTTCCCCGGAGCGCGTGTACGTCCCTGCCACTCTTGGAGTTTGCTCTCTCTCCGCTTGACCGTGGACCAGTCCTCGTTCGCCTTTGGCTCCCACCAGTTGAGCGACATGAATCGAAAGTTGATTCTGACGGCGCCCAGGGCTTCGTTGAGGGCGTCGACCTTGTCCTCGTCAGAAGAAGCATCTTTCAACTCGAAAGGATGGACGTACCTGTGCCTTCACCCGCGATTCCAGCTGATTCGGCCTCTCCGAAGTCGGGGTGCTTCTCATGTAGTGAAAGTACACGCCAACCTCCAACGAGTCAACCGACTTGCAGTTGTCGAACCCTCGCAGGTCTCTCGACACGAGCGGCACCCACTCCAGCACGCCGTCCACGAAACCCTTGCGCCTCGCCAGCCTCCGCGCGTACGTGTTCCGACACGCCGACACGTTGGACGGGATCGAAACGCGACCCGTGTCGACCGGGGCCGGGGCGTTGTTGACAAAGTACTCGAAGTACGCAGTCTCCATGATGGCGAGCGCTTTCGCGTTCTTCTCCGTCGTGGCCTGGCTGGGGATGTTGGCGTCCAGCTCGGCGCGGAACTGGTCAATCGTCGGCGCGTCCGGCGGCGTGGCCACGTTGGACTCGGGCATCTTCTCGACGGAGGACTCGTCGACGCTGGTGAAGCCGTCAGACGGCTGCGCCGCGAACGAGGCCGTGGTGGCGAGGTCGGGCGACGATGGCGATGCGGTTGCTATGCCGGCTCTGTCCCGTGGCATCCATCAGCATGGAAAAAGTGAGTACTGTTCGGCTGAGAGAGACTTACGCGCCCGCCGAGCGGGTGTCGTTCCCGCTCCCGCCTACTGCTGTAGCCTGCGGCGATCCAACCTGCGCGGTTTCGGTTCCGGTTGCTACTGCGGTGGTGAGTGACTCTGCTCCCGTACGCGGACCTCCTTGGATGGAACCGGGGATAGCCTCCGTAGCCTGCAAAGTGTCAGATGTCGGGACTCTCGAGGGACCCGCAGGCGGAGGCGGTATGGCGGATGATGCGCCGCCGGCTCTCGTTGAAGCGGACACTGGGACCTCGCGACGGGTCGTGAGGCCAGCGGCACCAGCGGCCGTCGTTTGCGGCGGCGGCGGAGGACGCACGAGGTCCTCGGAGACGGCGCTTCGTGCACCGGAGAGTTGCGCGGGTGCATCTGCGGAGGGACTTACGACGGCGGAGGGTTCTTGGGCGTTTGGGCGGGAGGTTGAGGGAACGGGGAGTATCTGGGCACCTGGACGAGGGTCTCAGTCACACGACGATCAGAGGTGTGTGGTGTTTGACGTTGTTGACTCACTGCCGGTGTTGGATGGTTCGACTGGCCCGGCTGCCGACGAAGCTGGTACCTCTGCGGGAGACGTCGCCGGCTGCTGTGCTTGAGATGATGCTGGAACCTCGGGATCTGCGAGGACTTTGGAACTCTGCGCCCATCCCGTGGCAGACAGGGAGAGCGCGACGACGAAGAGCTGCGATATTCTCATAATGGGTGTCGGTATCAAGATGTCTCAGATCACACAACGGCCAGAACAGAGCGCGAAGCAAGCTCCAGGAGCAAGCGAGAGGACTCCTATTGTAAGTCTTGACCAAACAACACCATCATTGTGCCCATCCATCAGCGCGGCAGGCCTCCCAAAACCGTTTCAGGCGAGCTCAAAGAAAGGAATGGCCAGAGTGCGCCACACTGACTGACAAGGCGACGCGGAGCTGAACGCAACCAGAGACCATCGCCAGATCCCACTCCACGCGGGTTGCCTCTGAGCTTTCGTGGCTGGCACGAAAGTGCTAGATCTGGTTAGGGACCGCCATCAACGTTGGCAACTCTCAGCCGCAGCGCTTTGGTTCATCTCCGAATCTTTGCGCTTGGAAGAGTATCTTGGCAGTCACTTGAGTCTTTTGGCTGACGGAAGGACTCGATGAGACGCCATGGTTAAGAATAGCCTTCTCCTCGCGCCGACGACGTGCAAGATTTCGTTGGCACAGCTTCCTTGCCAAGTTTCGTGAAAAAGACCGATGCAGAAAAGCTTGAATCCTCGGACTTTGTGTCCAACGAGGCGACCGCCTGCGTCAACTGCAGTCTGGCGTCGACCATTCCGGGTGTCAGTGTAGCGACGTTTGCGGATGATGGAAGAAGCCGAACCGGATACGGACATGGTGAGAGTGAACCGCACGAGCTGAGCGTTAGTTAGGCCCATGGTCGCGCGACATACATGTACACAGGTAAATGTGTTTAGAAGCTGAAGAGATTTCATTGAACCCGGTGACCGACACTGAAGGCATCACTCCTGATAAACCACACTCGATTAAGATGAAGCGACGTTCCCTGGCTACCGAAGCCTGCCATGAGATGACAAGCTATGTGGAATTGACACTCAACTGTATTCCTGTAAGTCGACAAACAAGAGACTCTAGATCTCCAGCTCATGCGACGAGGTCTCACTGAGACATCAGCGAGGAACCGCCCACGTTTCTCGGACCGTCCGTCGATCCACGACGCCGGAACGAGGTAAATTCGGGTCTCGGCACCAGCAACAACGATTCCATGGAGGATAATCACGAGATGTCTTTGTGAGAGGTGATGGGCGGATGATAAAGCTGTTAGCTGTTGATGAGAGTTAACCGTCAGATGACGGAAACACTCCGGAAACGCCCTCAAACCCCTACTCCAGGCCCGAGTCCGCGCTGTATCTGTCCGTACGGCGCCTGGCAGGTTCTCCGGTCGCATCTTCCAGCTTCATCGCCCAGAAACATCATCGGCAATCAACCTGGCTTGCTCTATTGCCTCCACGGGTGTCAAAACATCATGCTACACCTCATCACAAGGCTCGTACTGCTGACCAGATATCAGTGTCATTGAGAAGCGCAGCTCTACCCAGCTCACGGCTGACTCGATTCTTTCGACGAGCCCAATTTCTGACCAAAACCCTTTGTGATTCGATGACGAAGAGCTCGGTTGCCTACCAGCTGGTTGATCAGCGAGACACGCTCCTCAAGATGGCGAATATGGTGAAACAGAAGCGGTACCCTGACGGACGCTCGAAAAAGCTGCTACAACATTACAGAAAGGCGCGCCTTGTTGCGTGGCCACGAGCTGCGTCACAGTAAAGACCTCTAGGTAAACGTGGGTCAGAGTCGATACGACATGGAATCCATGCCAGTGGTCTTACTTTGCTCAGCGGGACACCCTTCCTGCAAAATCAGGGCATCTTGGTGGTGTCGATGCTGCTGGAGCACGCATGCATCGTATTCACCTCCAACTGCTGCTCCTTTTCACATTTTATCACCACTGCCTCTGGCTGTGCCCGAGGAAAGCTATTCGCGCCAAAGGCTTCCCCGTGCTCGGTGCGTCCTTCGAAGTCGCTGCGTCCGGTCCTAGGCTTCGGTCCTAGGCTTTCCGAAAGACCTTTGGAGTGCTTACATGCAGAAACATGACTGCAGCTAACGCCAGATCTGCCAATCGTAGGGTAAGCCTCGTGATGGCGACATTGACCGAAGCGTTCTTGGGCTCATGTACAATTCAACTCCAGCCATTGGTATGTCGATCCTCGCCTGGCTCTCTTCCTCTCCTCATCGTCTCGCTGTTTGTGTCCGAACCTCCATGCCCAAAGACATGTCCTCCGATCTCTTCCAACCTCTCCCCATCGCCAATGGACGTATCACGCTCCAGCACCGCGTCGTCATGGCCCCGATGACCCGCAACCGCGGCGTCCCTCTCTCGGACGGTACGCCAGAGGGCCCCAATCGAACCTGGCTTCCCGACAAACTCGTGGCGTTGTACTACGCCCAGAGGGCATCGCCAGGTGGCCTTCTCATAACCGAAGGTATACCGCCTTCAATCGAAGCAAGTGGCATGCCCAACGTCCCCGGAATGTTCCACCCCGCGCAGATTGACGGCTGGAAACACGTCGTCGACGGAGTTCACGCCAAGGGAGGCTTCATCTATGCTCAACTATGGCACGCCGGGCGGGCTACGATGCCGCAGATGACCGGCTTGCCGACCGTGAGCTCGTCGGCAACACCGTGGGAGGATGATGAAAAGTATCCTTTCCGAATAGCCTTCACCAAGGAAAAGGTTTCTTACAGGAACCATCCTCCCCGCGCAATGACGGAGGAAGATATTGAGCGCACAGCCAACGACTTTGTTCGTGCCGCACAAACTGCCATGGACATTGGCTTCGACGGCGTTGAGATCAACGGCGGCAACGGTAATCGTAGGTCAACCGACCTCCCGAATGAGAGGTGTTCCCTGAACTGATCCGGCTACAGTTCTTGATCAATTCCTCCACTCCAACATCAACACACGCACCGATGCTTACGGCGGAAGTCTCGAGAGGCGGGCCAAGTTCCCTCTCGACGTCATGGCAGCCATCGCCAAAGCCATCGGGCCTTCCAACGTCGCCATCCGCCTCGAGCCGGCCGGCCTGTACAACCACACGCGCGGCGCTGAGGCTTGCCCGTCGTCTCCAACGCTCCGTTCCGGGCCATCTTTTCAGAGATTCCGACGTTTACCTGTGGCGGATGGGGTGGTGAGAATTGTCACACGGCGCTGGATCAAGGCTGGGATGCGGTGGTGTTTGCAAAGTGGTTCACCAGCAACCCCGACCTTGCCCGCCAGGCTTCAGCGCAGCTTGCCTCTCCGTCCGTATGATCGAAGCAGGTTCTACGGGTCCTGGGATGGGGTGCGGGAGAGAGGGTATACCGAATACCTCACCTACCAAGAAGACAGTGCTGCAAAGACTCAAGAATGAGACAGTCGCCCGCAATGTGAACCAAGGTTCTCATGCTGAGAATCACGTAAAGGAGAAAGATCATATCCCCGCCAACACCAATTCGTTGAAACTACAGACTCTATGACGACGGCACCAAAAAAAACAAGAATGTCGAAATGAATGTCAAGAAATGAACCACCTGCTTTGTACTCCAGCCATTCTCGCCCGCCACGTCAGCAACTTCTGCGGATCTGTCATCTTCGCTCTCTCACCCCCCCCTTCCAGCCACCGAAGCAGCAATTAGTAGGCGACGTTGTAGCTACCTGGGATCTCATCGCGCATGCTGCTGGCCGGTTTCTCGGCGGCGGTCTTCTTGGTGACCAGCGTCGTCGGGACGGCCGTCTCCGAGACCGAAGGCGTGATGGCAGACTCGTAGCCCGTCGAGCTCACGTCCGCGTGGTAGCTGTAACCCCCGGGAATGCTGTGGGCGGGCTTGGAGCTGGACACGAAGGATGGTTTCGCGCTGTCGACGGTGGTGGCTGCCTCTGTGGTCCCAGAGATGCTCGTGGAATGGCCGTAGTCGCCGGAGATGGTCGGGGTGATGGCCGAGGGCTTCGCGCTGTCGACGGTGGTGGCAGATGAGGACGGAACCTCGTCTGTGTGGATGGACGTGCATGGGACCTTTGTGGGTGATGCTTCCAAGTCGGACGAGGTCTCGCTGATGGTAGTAGACTCGCCGGTGGTGGTGGTGGTGGTGGCAGACTCGCCGAGGGTGGTGACAGACTCGCTGAGGGTAAAAGTCTCAGTGGTGGCGCCGGTCGAGGTGATGGTCGTGTTGGCCCGGACCGATGCAGTGGTTGTGGTGTAGCTCAGGGTGGTGGACAGACGGATCGAGCTGCCTCGCCCTGAACTGAGCGAGGGAAACCCGCTGGAGACGCCGGTGCCTCTGCTGGTCGAGCTGTAAGCTGTGCCGGTGCCAGTGGGAATAGTCCGAGTGACGGTCACGATGATCTTGGTTCGAGAGACGGAAGAAGCAAGGCTGCCAGATACGGGTGTGGTTGGCTGAGGGAGCTGGTCGGAGACGGTGGTGTTGAGGAGCGTGGTGTACGTGACGGTCGTGTATGAAGGACAGCCGTATGTCGTGCAAGGAGCCTCTGTCGTCTCAGACACGGAAGAGGAGACGGACAAACTGGGAGCACTGAAAGTGGGAATGGTGACGACAGGAGTAGAGGAAGAGGCTGAGCCGGTGCCAGGAGGGCCTCGAGTTGTGTTGCTCCAGATGCTGGAGGCGGGCAGCGTGATGCTGCTGCCGCCGCCAGTACCAGTGCCGGTGGTCAGAGTAATGCCAGTTGAGATGGTTCTGGTGAGGGTCCTGGTAATCGTCAGCAGTGAACGTGGCATAGAAGGATGGTATACCTACAACGTGCGGTTGACACCCCAGGATGATGAAGCCGTCAAGGTTCCGGTGTTGGGCCGCTGGGTAGATACTGTGACGCGGACAGAGGATGTCAAGCTGGGAACCGAAGACGATCCAGTGCCCCAGATAGAAGTGGACGATGCCATCTCCGAGCTGGAGTTGGCGTAGCTGGTTGACACGGATGGGATAGGCGGCAGAGGAATGGAAGACAGCGTCGCAGAAGCAGACGTCACGGTCAGGGTGGCAGTCGGCGATGAAGAGCTCACCGGCGAGCAGGTGTAGAAACAGGGAACCGTCTCGGTCTCGGTCTCGGTCATAGTCACCGTGGTAGCACAGCTCGAGCCGCACTCGGTGACGGTCACGAGCGAGGTGACAGTCTCGGTGCTGGCGAGACGAGGAAGTACGTCATGCTTGGGAAAGGCGCTCACCAACGAGACACTGAGAGAAGTCAGAGCCACCCACAAGATACGGCACAGAACAAGAGAAACTCACCCAAGACCCAGGAGGGTGAAGCGGTAGGCGGAGGAAACCATGGCGGCGGGTGCAAGCTGGAATATCAAACGAGTGTGATGTCGCGACGGGCTCGGTGCTGGACAGGACGAGAAGAAAGACGGCCACCTTTGCCGGCCTGACTGCTTTATATCTCTGATGGTCTGTCCGACTCTGTGCCCCCCCCGGTCACAGCAATAAGATGCCACGACGCGGGCTCGCATGTTCCATTGCTACAGATGACACGGATGGAGATGGCGGCACTGCCGGCCTGCTTGCTCGCTCGCTCTCGCAGGCATCCACCCCGATCTAGAACGGACGTCGATGAGGGCGACGGTGCAGCCGGCCGTCGAGGACCAGCGCCACCTCATCCACTTTGAGTGTCTCGGTGCTGCGTGGTCCAAGATGCCTGTCTTGCAGACGTGCTGTGCTGCATCGTGTTGCTCGACCGGACGTCCACCAATGGCCATCTCAGCTGGAGAAGCCAGGCCGCGGTGAACTCATTTATCCCAGCCCAGCCACGGGAAGCCATATTGCCACCGTTTGGTTTCTAAGAATATTCTCCCAGAGGCGATGATCGGAAGAAAACAGAACTCGCCGTGCGTTTGGTTTCGGCATTCTCTCGCAATCTGTCTACAGCAAGCCACTAGATGGAAAGCTGCATGCCTGGAGCAAGCTGCCGAGTTGACAGTCGAGTCGCCGGTTTGCCCCGTCCACCGCTTAATTCCCATGCATCGTCAGTCGACCTGGGCTGGCCAAGCACCACGCGCGTCCATCCGAGCTTCCACCCCTTGCAGCCAACAGTCGGCGCAACTGCTGATGATCTCAAGCTCCTTGCAGTCCACCCGTGGCCTGAAGAAGGAGGAGCAGACGGCAGATGAAGGTCGGAGACACCCGTCTCTTTCGGCAGCGGCTGCAAGTCGCCGTGCAACGCAATTTTGGACGTGGCAATCTCAGCCGAGTGTACACGGGGCACAGCGCACACAGCCATCAACTGTGTCAGGAGTGGATGTGATTTCGAGCAAGTCAAAGTACGGTGATGTAGTCAGAAGCAGAAAGCAGAAGCGTTCAGACCGATACCGCCCAGCTCATGTCCATGTTGTGCTGCTGAGGCATATAGACTCGATGAACCAAAGCTGTGGGTTCACCGCTCAAGATACGACAGCTGCCGTGCTCAGAATCTCGCATCGAGAGAAAGAAGACGTGTCTCTATTTGTCCATCTGGGCCGCAGGGTATACGCCCCGTGTCACGTTGGAAGCATTCTGCTGCAGAGCGTGTGTACCTGCATGCCGTTCATCTGCACGATGCCGCGGGCCAAACATGCAGGCCTCTCGTTGGGCCCTCTCGACCGCCCGCGTTTCCCCCACGATTGCCGCAGAAAGATTGACATCAGCCAACAACCGCTGATTAAGGGGAAGGATCGCGGTTTGTGTCGCCTCTCAGCTACGCGTTGCTGGGACCGTCAGCCAGCGTAGCGTCGTGTCGTGTCTTGTCGTGTCGCGCGCGCGATGCAGCCAGGCTGGCAAGGTTGGCGATCCCGCAAGATTGACAGTCTGCGGCAAGCTGCACCCAGACGATGCGGGGAGGCAATGACGGCTGCCACTTCATATGGCTGTCGGCAGTACTGGCGGGGGGGAAATCTCATATATCCTCTGCGGACAGAACTGATGCCATCGTCAGGTCTGCGGGTAGAGAACGTGATATCCAGTCCGGTTTGCGGTTGCTCAACCTCTTCCGAGTCGGATGAAGCGTCTCACACCCGGCCGTCCTTGTCTCTGTAAACCATCGGGGAATAGGACGTGACTCGGGTTCTACTGTCCTTCGACACAAAAGTGTTTGACCGAACCTTGAGCTCCTTCGTCCATGCCATGGTATCATGGTGCCTCATGGCTGTGACGCTCTGGCGCAACGTGTGGCGCGTTGCTTGTGACGGGCTGGCTGAGAACTAGATGATCTATACCCTCGCGCTTCTGGCCAGCTTCAGGTGCCGGTGAATCACACAACAAAGGTCCCGTCACCTCGTGTTGGAACGACGAGATACAAACACTTGGCCGAGACATTACCAGGGGGTTGTGCTCGAGACGGCCGCTCGCCATGCTCTCCCGACGCCGGTTACACGACAGCATGGAACGTTGCCAGGCCATATGGCGACACATCTGGTCGAATGATTCTTCACCTCGAGCCACTCTGTTTCCGTCCGCTAGATTAAACGGGTCACATAGACGCAGGCTTCTTTGCGATGGGGAATCCACCGCCTCGCACGTGTATCCTGTCGTTGGCTCTTGTCTTCATCATGGGTTCATTGACTACCTGGCCATATTGCACTCGAGGCCCTTGCATCAGTCTTCAACCATCATCGTCATTAATCTTTGTCTAAACTGTCTGTCGCCGCCGACGGGAACAATCAGAGCACGGCCTTCAGCGCTTTGAAAGCGTCATCGCGACTACCCGCGAACCGCGACTCGGCCGTCTTCCAGTTGATGACGTTCCAAATGTTCTCCACGTACGCCGCCTTTCCGTTGAGGTACTACGTGGTCCCGCGCCTCGTCAGCCATGTCGTCCGTCGGCATCACAAGAGAGAAAAAAAAGACGAAGAAAGTAAAGGGGAATACAGACCTGGAGATAGTACGCGTGCTCCCACATGTCGACGCCGAAAATGGGCACGCCCTTGGTGACGGGGTCCTGGTCCTTGGTCGTGACGATGCTGAGCCCCGTGGTCTCGTCCTTGACGAGCCACCCCCAGCCACTGCCGGTGATGCCCAGCAGCGACGCGTTAAAGGCCTGCTTGAACTTGTCCAGGCCGCCCCAGACGCGCGTGATCTCGGCGGCGAGCGTGGGCGCCGCGTCGGGCGAGGCGTCGGGGCTCGAGGCGGGCGACAGGTTCTCCCAGAACAGCGAGTGGTTGATGTGGCCGCCGCCGTTGAAGTTGAGGGCGGCCAGGACGGCGATGCGGTTCTGGAGGGGGTTGGCGTTGTATGTCTCGACGGCCTTGTTCAGGTTTGTGACGTATGCCTGGTGGTGCTTGCTGTGGTGCAGCTCCATGATCTGGGCCGAGATGTGAGGCTCGAGGGCCTCGGGGAGGGGTCAGCTCGTGACACGCCGACTTGGCAAGGTTGGAGGATACTTACATCGTAAGCGTAGGGGAGCTTGGGAAGCGTGTACTGGGAGTTGGCCATGGTGATGGTGTTGTCTTGGTTTAGCTGTGGTTGAGCTGACGAACGGACTGAAGTGCTGGGAGAGAACGGTTTGGTGATGGAATGTCAGAAGACTGAGGGGTAGAAGTCGGAATCTGGAAAAGAAAAGGACTGACGGACCACAGACAGGCCTCCCCGGGAGGGGCAGTGAGCACATTTCACCGTCTCGGCACTCGTGGGGATGCCCTCCGTCCAGCCCGATGATGTGATGGACACCTTGATGGCTGCTTGACGCAAGACGGCTGACCCTAGACTGGATCACCGCCTGACTGGGGTGATACACCATGGTGGAGTTCGTGAGTCTAGTCGTTTGAACGAGAAATCATGAGAATCGGTCACTTGAATGCGATTCTTGACCGCAGATGCTTCCACCCCTTTACTCTCGTCATCTGGAGTTGTTCTGGCATAAACATGATCAATTCTGCTCTAACTTGCTCACCAGGATGACCTGTTTTGGCTACAAAACAGCATCGTGATTGGACGGCCTGGTGTTGCTCGGCGTGTGGGGATGCTCCGGCCCGGACCCGTTCGCGCTCGTTTTGGGATGACAGGGATCGTGCTAGGTATGAGGACCTTGAGGGAGTTTGAGCTATTCAGATCAGGTTCAAATACTGATGGAAATCGTGGCAAAGGTCAACTTATTAGCTTGTCTAGAGCCGTTCTTCTGCTATCATCTGTTGATCATAAAGATTGATTGTCTTCTTCGAGACTACTGTTAGCTACCTGCTTCGCCGACGATCCAAGCGGACCGAAACTATCGAACCTCAAAATGTGCGGCCCAGACACTTGCACCAAGCCTCGAGGCGGCGCTCTGGCCGTGTTGAGCCAGCCTTTCCTCCACTCGGAACCAACATTCCCACACGCCTTGAGAGGCGACCTCTCATTTCATACCCCCGGAAACCCAAGCTGTGCTTTTGCGACACACGCTCGAATCACAAGCGACGGGGATTCCAAGGCGAGTTCCTTGAACGACATGGTGGTGGTGATCCAGTAAGTCCAGACCGAGTGTCGGCGTTTGGCGTTGCAAAGCTGACCAAGTCTTCTTCGCGCAGCAAGTCCGGAGACCTTACACGAAAGCCAGAAGATTGTGGGCTGTTCCAAAGATTTGCCTTCTCGAACGCGTCGGTGCTCGAGGACGGAACGCTGGAGCTCGCGTTGAATACCCCGGTGTCGCTACAAGTCGGCGACGAAGGCATCATCGGCCGGAGAGTCTCCGTCTTCTCGGATGCTGGTATGAGCAGCGCCTTGGCGGAGGGAATTGTTGGTTTCAACTTTACAAACTCGTTATGACCAACGAGGGTGGGTAGTTTGGTGTGATTATTCTGCATTTTGTTCATTGCGTGGCGTACGGAGCTTCTGAGTCTATACTCAGCTATATTGCTATTTGTCACTATCATTTCTACACCTATGAAAGGTGTTCAGAGCACGAAGTTCTTTCTGTAAATGGCCACTATCACAATGACGAAACAATTACCGTTTCTCTTTACTTGCTCGTCAACAGGGATGAGCGTATGTGTGATACCTGGAACAGACAAAGGTCCTCATCACGTATGTATTTGGTTCGTTCCTACGACGTCTCTGGACTCACAGCTAACGTTAAGTGGTGTCGGCTGCAGCATATTCTTGACTCTCATTTACATTGTCCACTGCTGGCAACGGCGCTCATCAGCATCAAGAATAATTTTTCCACAGAAACTAGCGACTGCTGACTGGATTCAGATAGCGCGGCTGATATGCGCTTATTGTGCGGGCAGAGGATGAGCGTCATTATCCGAAATAGTTACAATCCCCGTACCTTCCACCCAGCACGCAGTGAGAAGAGATTATCAACGACTATTCCGTTGGCAGGGAATCAATATCCGTCATGTGTTTTCCCTGTATGAATCTAGTAGCGACATGCGTGAAGCTGTTCGAGGATCTAGGCGGAAGTGTGATTGTAATACCAGACGAGAGAAAAAAGATGACCTCCTGTGCTTCATCAAACGGCTTCTTAGAGATGAGAATCGATAAGGTACATTTACAGGATTGAACTAAGAGACCTTGGGTAGAGACCCATCGAGTCCACGGTTGCGGACATACAAACATGTACAGACGCGTAGGCTGGTCGTCGTGGTTGTGGGACCTCAAGTTACAGGTGGCTTCCGTCTTTCAGAGATAGCATTGTCGGTGTTCAAACATGACGATCTGTACAAACAATGCTACACAACAGTTCAAGTAAATGTACCCGTCAGTTGATTGAAAACAGACTCCAGGTAATAAAGCATAAAGATGGAGGTGCGTCGTGCAGTTTTCACGTTGCTCTTAGACAGCACCGCCTAAACTGAGAACTGTCAGTAGAGATCAGCTGAAGCGTGTCAACCGATCCAAGTCTTGTGGGAGATCCAGTCATCGTTCACTTATCTGTAGGTCGGAAACTTGACATCTTATTCACGAAAACCTTGCTATTGTTATACAGCCTCTGGTCCGAGACCTTTCCAAACCCAGACCGAGAGATGCCCTCATGTCCATGGAAAGCAAGCCGGTCGAAGAACTGCCGGGTATTACATCCATCACCGTTTTCTTATCAACGCCCTTGGTAGACATGAGGTATGCTCAAGCCACAAATGCAGGGCTACCTATTGTGATTTGCTACACTGTTTTCATACATCATTGCGTTTATGATGAAAATGGGTCGTCGGCGAAGCTGCAATAAGGTCAGAAAATACGCTCGCATTGCTAGGACGTCCCGGCTTACAACGTGTTGCCCAAGCCATCATCGCAGACCAAGCGGCCTTGGACGGGGCTGCACTGGGCACCATCCAGCACGAAGCGGCCGCCACTATGTTCTTTGGCGGGAACGGACTGTGGCAGAGGAGCAGCCAGGGAGAAAGAGGCCGCGCTCGTCACGACGATGATAATGGCAGAGAACTTCATTTTCGCAAGAGGCGTATGTCGATGAGGTGAGGTCCGTCGTATTTGAACTAACGTTTGAGCTATTGAACGGATAAAAATCTGGCCAGCCAGTGAGGAAGCAAATAGAATCAAGTACAAGAGGCCCGGTCACAAACAACCGTTGCGATTCCGAGCACGACTTATATATGAATGAATACTCAACATTTGTTTAATTAATCCCGTTAATGTCGTATTATAACCCAGCTTAAAAGGGGTCGAATCGCCAATTTAGCCAACATGAGACAACTCAGGAGGCAGCTGATACGGGAACCCTGGTCCTCCTCGTCGCTTGCGGGCCCAAGACAGTTTGCAAGTCAACCCCACAGGTTGTCAAACTCTGTAACATGGTACGAGAACTCATATAGAGGTCGCGAGGGATGTGACGGAGATCTCTGTCTCCTCAAGGTCATTTCGTTTGGCCCGCACATGAAGTACAAGAAGTGGATTGGTGGCCCTGGTGCCAGTTCACGCGCCAGTTCACGCGGCGAATGTCATGTACTATGCTCTTCCGCAAGGCGTTATTTCAAAAAGCTCTGCTCTGCTCTATTAAGACTCCAGGGCACGCAATCAAAGGTCTTCAAGCTTGTCCCACCAATGACTCAAGTCGCGATCGCAGTTCTATCAATAGTCTTCATCTTCACCTCCAAGCGACCCGATTGCCCCAGAGCACGTACTCAAGGCATTCATTTCGACCCGGTTCAGAATAGAGGCAGACCTGGCTGCCTCCCAACCAAGGCGTCACCCGACTAGCTTCAGCAGCGGCGAGCTGGCCTGCTCCAAAGTCCCAAGGAAAACTCGGCGCGTGTGTTCCGCTCGCTTGTCCACTCCGCCGACACATGAGACGTAAGCGCTAAACAGTTTTCGCGTTGATTGGTCGGACATTTGAGTCGCATCTTCCCAATCGCCATTGTCTCCCCTGCAAAAGGAATCGGTTGTTCATATCCGTTCATGGCGGAGGATTCCCGTCTGACGGACTTTGGTCGTGGAGGCGTGTCACCAACCAATTGCAAGTCGCCGAGTGCGAAACCAGAATGTCTCCGAGCAAGGATAGAAACCGAGCTGATAATCAAGGGACTTTGATAAAGCCAGTCAGGGAAAGATCCTGAATCTAGGCTGCCGACCTAGCGGAGGACCACGATGATAATAACCGGCCTTTCAGCAGACCAGAACATGACGGCAACTCTCTGATTCTCCCCACGACCTACAGCTCAGTAGCCGACAAGATGGCATCGAACGGATCGCGAGCGGAGCTCGGAAGTCGCATCGGCATCGTTGGAGGAGGAATTCTCGGTCTCCTCGCTCTGAAAAACCTCAAAGAGCAAGGGCTCGAGCCCACCCTCTTGGAGCAGAACGAGTTCATCGGCGGAGCATGGCACTACACTCCCAGGACGGACCAGACTTCGGCGCTGCCCATGACCTCGTTGAACACATCCTCGCAGAGCGTAAGCATATATCAAGTCGAAACGCCAATCGAGATGGCTCACATACATCCAGTGTCACTTCACCGACTTCCCGTTCCCCAAAGGTAAGATGTCCTGGTTCCGGCCAGCCGACGACGTGCTACGCGCTGACGACGTAGGTTCTGCGACGCACCCCCATTCTGGGGAAGTCGAAAAGTACATTGAAGCGTTCGCGCGAGAATTCGATCTCCTGCGGCACGTTCAGTTCTCCACGGAGGCGACCAGGATCAAGCGGGACGACGCCAACGGTAGATGGGACGTCTACTCCGTTAACACCAAGCCTGGCGTCGAAGATGCTGGCGAGAAGCGTCAGACCTTTGATCGTGTGGTTGTTGCAACAGGCATGCTCACGAAGCCCGTCGAGGTGAAGCTCAGGGGCATCGACAAGTTTGAGGGCGAAACCATGCACTCCCAGAAGTTCAAGGACCCCAGCAAATACGAGGACAAGAACGTCCTCGTTGTCGGTATCGGGGCGACCGGGGCTGATGCGCAATCGTTTCTGACAAAGTCAAAGGCCCGCTCGGTCTACCTCAGTCACAGAGGGCAGTACTACTTGGTGAGACGGGCATCTTCCCTCGAAGCGCCATCACACCGAGACTAACGACATTCTCAGATGCCCAAGATGGTTGAAGGCAAGGCATTCGACCACAGCATGACTCGCCGAGCGCTCACAATCATCCGCCGTCTCGGAGATGTTTGGCCCAAAGCATGTGCCATGGTCTTCAAGATGGCATTGATATCGGCACGCAGGAAAGCGTGGCCCTGGCTGGACAAGCACCCTTCCTTCATGGCACCCCGAGTGCTCGACGGCATCGAGCACCGCATCCCCATCGTATCGAAGGATCTCCCGGACAACCTCAGAGATGGCAGCACGCAGGCCGTCGCCGGCATCCGGGAGATTTCGGGGCCCAAGTCGGTTACCCTCACCGACGGGACGGTCCTCGAGGACATTGACGCCATCATCATCTGCTCAGGATACCACTACGACTTCTCGCTCGTCGAGGGTGCCGGCAACCCGACCAACCCAGACAACGCCCCAGACCACTACCAGCGCATCAACGCAGCCAAGTACAAGGACCCGCACGACGCATTCCCGCGTCTGTACCGCGGTGTCTACTCAGAGCAGTACCCCGAGTCGCTGGCTTTCCTCGGCCACTTCCTCGTCATGAAGCCGCCTTTTGTGCTGTACGACCTCGTGTCCATGGCACTCGCCAGTGTGTGGAGTGGCAACGCGCCATTCCCGACGGACGAGGAGATCAAGCAGGACATCGACCGTCACTACGACGTCGTCGTGGACACGCTCAACCGCGGAAACATGCCTCACATGGGCGCTCGGATGTTCGGCAGCGACACGTACAACTGGATGAACGAAACGGCCGGTACCGGGGTGACGGAGCGGCTCGGGTGCTTCAGCAGAGAGGCGTGGAAGCTCTGGTGGGACGACCGCAAGTTCTACAACATGCTCATGGACGGCGTCGATTCGCCGGCCGTCTATCGGCTGTTCGACACGGGGAGGGGCCGGAAGCCGTGGCCAGGTGCGCGAGAGCATATAATCAAGAACAACGAAGTGGTGAAGGAGATGGGAGACGAGTGGAAGAGGGAGAAGAAGAAGACGGAGTAGTCGATCTGCCATTTCTTCATGGGGCGAATATCATGGCTTCCTCTCGGCCAAGTCACCCTACATAATACATGCATGTACTGTACGTTGGTCTTGTTCCTGTCTGCAGATACGTAGTAGCTCCAAGTCTCTTCATGGCTCGTTTCTCCAACCATGCAAGGTCATCGCATCGTACATGACTGGCCCGTCTGATGTCTCGTTGTCGGCATCTGACGCCGTTCGGGCGAACCGTCTCCACATGCTCCGCGGCACGACATCAGGGGGTTCGATAACGCCATCGCCGTCATCGCTCCCCGCATCGTGAGACTCTAGAGCATAAAAAGAAGTATTTTGGGTCAACGGCAACTAGTCGCGAAAGAGAGACACATCCGAGTCAGTAGAGCCGTTGCGATATTCCGACAACCCTAATCTGAGTCTTCCATAACCATGGCCACCGTCATTATCGCTCGGCCGGTCCAGCCGGATATCCAGTACGCTCCGGACCGTGAAAAGTGGCAAGCCCGCGTGGCTCGTCGGGCCCAGGAGCCCCATCTTCCAGAGACCATCCCGTCGGGGCTCCCGGCACAGTTCAAGAGCGACTTGGTGTGGGAGGGATCGACCCTGGCGAACGAGTATGACTGGACGTACGTCTTGAACAGCGAACAGCTGGATGAGCTGGACACAGCTTTGGCGCATTTCAAGTGTAAGCGCTCCTAACATGGATATTTCACAAATATTTGTGCACAACTGACGATGCTTGATGCTTTAGCGCTCAACCTGCCGCTCGGCTTCATCACCCAAGACACCTTTCCTCTCCCGAAGCTGCATTCCGAGCTTCGCAAGCTTTCATATGAGCTGCACAACGGCCATGGCTTCTTCGTCATCCGCGGTCTGCGCGTCGACGAGCACACCAGAGAGGAGAACATCATCATCTACGCCGGCCTCTCGTCCCACATCGCTCCCCAGCGCGGCCGCCAGGACAGGCAATACCATGGCAAGCCCGCCGATGTGGTGCTCACCCACATCAAGGACCTGACACTCACCAAGGAAAAGGGCCAGATCGGCAGCCCTGCCTACACCGCAGACAAGCAGGTCTTCCACACGGACGCCGGCGACATTGTCTCGCTGTTTGCGCTCTCCGCCGCAGCCGAGGGTGGCACGAGCAAGCTGGCGAGCATCGCCCGAGTATATAACGAAATAGCCAGCACCCGCCCCGACCTCATCCACACGCTCACCCAAGACTGGCAATTCGAGGTGTGAGTATCCTGACCAAGACCTTCTCAGGCGAGAAGAGACACCCCCCACGCCAGCTCACCCAGAGAAGCGGCCTTGACTGACGTGTGGCGGCCTCTTCAGATTCGGCACGCCGCAAAAGTCCTTCACATCGCGTCCTCTGGTCCACTACCAACCCGCCACATCAACGACACCCGAGCGTCTGGCGGTGCAATATGCCCGTCGCTACTTTGTGGGCTACGGCGCGCTTCCGCGCAGCGAGGAGATCCCGCCCATCAGCGAGGCTCAGGCCGAGGCCCTCGACACCCTCCACTTCCTCGGCGAGAAGTACGCCGTGAACCTCGACTTCCAAAAGGGCGACATCCAGTACGCCAACAACATGGGCATCTTCCACGCAAGAGACGGTTTCACCGACACCCAAGAGCAACAGTAAGTGATCCTTTCAACTCTCGTCGTTGGCGTTCAGGTTTGCTGACTGGCGACTTTTCCCTTCTTCGTAGACGCCATCTTCTCAGGCAATGGTTGCGCGATCCCGAGTACGCGTGGGAGACGCCCGGTCCGTTAAAGGAACGATGGGCCCAGCTGTACGAGGGCATCACGCCAGAGGCTCAGGTGTTTCCCCTCGAGCCATTCATACGCAGCGAGGGCAACAAGAGCAAGGGACGGGAGTGAGGCAGCAATATAGGATTTGCACGTAATCGGCCCCCAAGACTCTGGGCACTCTCCGATGTGGAAGCTCGCTGGGACGGTCAGGCGAGAGGCAGCTCCATTGTCCAATACCTGAACCGCCACCGCTGCATCATTCATCGTGAACATGTCCAGAGGCGCGGATAACCGCACCGAGACCTCGCTCTCATGGGCTACCGCCACCCGAGAAGCCCGTCTCGGTTCGGTCCCAAGCCCACGCCAAGACGCCGCTACACGAGCTGGAACCTTGCACGAGCAAGACAAGAGGCACGGGAGGCTGCCTGGAGTGGAGGTGACATTGGGTCTTATGTATACGTCGATCGATGGCCCTATCGGATGGGAGCGATAGCAAGGGTTGGGGATAAGGTTGCACCTTCAAGAGAGTAGCTTATTACAAGCCCTTGTCCTGGTCCAGCTCTCTCGCGCCTGTTAAGTGGTCTGCTTTCCCTCGAGTGCCTTCGTCATGATCGGCGAGCATTGCGTGCTTCTTGGCTTCGGCTCACATAGGAAGGTCAAAGACAACCACCCTGCGCGAGGAACCAGCCATCGTCACAAGTCGCGGCCGAGAAGGCATTATACTGCTTGTTTTTGCCCCATCTTCGCGACTCTGCGACTTGCTGTTGGCACTTGGCATAGGCACGTCGTCTTTGCGGGAACGTCTTGGTGGTTTTGTTTGTCCCAGCCCAGCGTGAACGAACGGGCGGCGACGGTAAGAGATGGCCAGGCTGAAGGGATGAACCAGCGATGCCCGTCTGATGATTTAAAGACGGTGCGGTGGAACGCAAGACACGCAAGACCGTTCTCATCTCCATCTCTGTCCGTTCATTCCACACCCATACCCCGCCGCAAAAAGACGCCATCCACAACGTCGAGGTGAGGCTCGGCACCACACCCCCCCAGCAGCCGTCACCCGCGCGATTCAGTTGCGTCCAGCCCACGCGAGGTTATTCGGTGGAGCGCATCTCCTCTGTAGCATCGAAGCGTTTGCGCCATCGTGCCGGGGTTCCGGATCAGCAGCGACGCAATGGTGTTCTCCAAGTTCACGTCCCGGTTCGGGACGAGGGAGACCAACGTCCACGGTGTCGCCGACGTCGAAACGTCCGACTCGGAGCACTCCATCATCCGCGATGGAGACCTGGCTTACACGCTTGCAAAGGGAGGAAACGGGTCCAAGCCGGCTTACCAGGAGGCCGTCGGGGCGCCCGTGGAGAAGCACTCGCCGCTTGGGTACCACGTCGGCTGGATCACGGTGATTTTCTTGAACGTCAATCAGATGATTGGCACCGGTATCTTCTCGACGCGTACGATTAGCCAGTCGACCCTCCAGACGGGGTGTCTGCAGATGCTGACCGTGTCGATACAGCTGCCTCAGTTCTCAGCGGCACCGGGTCCGTCGGCCTGGCCTTCATCTACTGGACCCTGGGCTTTCTCATGGCCCTGGCTGGACTGAGCATTTATCTCGAGCTGGCGAGCTACTTCCCGAACCGCAGCGGCTCCGAGGTCGTCTATCTCGAACAGGCGTACCCGCGTCCGAAACACTTCTTCCCCATCGCCTTCGCTGTGCAGTCTGTCCTGCTGTCCTTCAGCAGCAGCAACGCCATCGGTACGTCGACGGAGACACGCAGCAGAGGGACGGAGCACTGACCGCGTGCAGTTTTGTCGAGATACCTGTGGCGCATTGCTGGGAAAACCCCGTCCGCGTGGGAGTTGAAGGGCGTCGCCATCGCAGCCTACACCTTTGCCGTCATCTGCGTCGTTGCCCACAACAAGTACTCCCTGTGGGCGACCAACATCATTGGCGCCGTGAAGATTATCACTCTTGTTTTCATCTCCATTACCGGTCTCGTCGTGTTGGGCGGCAATGTCGACCACATTCCCGACCCTGGTGCCAACTTTCGCAACTCGTTCGAGGGCACTACTGACAACGGCAACGACCTTGCTACCGCTCTCATCAACATCATCTTTTCGTACACTGGATACTCGAACGCTTTTAATGTCGTCAACGAGATCAAAAACCCCATTCCAGTGCTTAAGCGCCACGCGACGATTTCGGTCATCGTCGTTGCTGTGCTGTACATGTTCTGCAACGTCGCGTACTTTGCTGCTGGTGAGGCTTTTGAACCTTGATCGAGAGCCTGTTGTATATACTGACTGAGCTATGCAGTCCCCAAGGCCGAGTTCAAGGGTGCCAAAGAGATTGCGGCCGCCGTCTTCTTCACCAAGGTGTTTGGCACCGGTCCCGCCGAGCAGGCTCTCAACTTCCTTGTCCTGCTCAGCGCCTTTGGTAACCTCTTGGCCGTGTTGATTGGATCATCCCGTGTCATTCGTGAAATCGGACGGTACACTAGTATCCTATCTTCATGTTTGACAATTACTGACAATACTTTACAGACAAGGCGTCTTGCCCTTCACCCAGTTCTGGGTCAACACCAAGCCCTTCGGCACCCCCATCGGGCCCTACTTCTTGAAGTGGGTCATGACCTTCATCATGATTGCCGCACCGCCGGCCGGAGATGCATTCCAGTTCGGTACGAGACCTCGTGGCCTTTTCCTCGTCATATTTACTGACCATTGCCGTAGTCATCAGCTTGAAGACGTACCCCGACGGCCTCTTCCACTTCGCCATGGCCCTCGGTGTCTACCTCATCCGCCGCCGTCGCGCGCGCGCCAACCTCGGTCCCACCGAGTTCAAGTCGTGGCACGTCACCGTCATCTTCTTCATCCTCCTCCAGGTCTACATCCTCGCCATGCCCTGGTGGCCACCCAAAGGTGGTCCGTACTCTGGCAGCGTCAGCTTCTGGTATGCCACCTACTGCGTCGTTGGTATCGCCATGTAAGTTCGCCCCGTCACGTTTGCCTAGCAAATTGAGCTGATAAGGTTCGCAGCATGATCGTGTGCTTCCTCTACTACGCTGCCTGGATGTGGTGGATTCCCAAGTGGCGCGGCTACCAGATCCGCCCTGAGATTCTTGAAGTTTCCGACAATGGAGCCAACACCCATCGCCTCGCCAAGGTTCCGCTCGCTGACTTGGCAGCGTGGGATGCTGAACACGATGAGGCCGGAAATCTGCGCCGTAGGAATGTTGCCGAGTCTCACAGCTCCTCAAAGGGTGGCGGCGACGTCGCCGTCGTGGCTGGGCAAGGTCACACTCAACCAGCTAAATACTAGATGACTGGACGGTCAAATTTGTATCGATCACAAGACAATGTTGATGGCGTAGGTAAATATTGTCGATTTGAGAGCGAACCGATAGATCATTTATGCCAACTCAAAGTCACGGGCATCTCGCTCAATTGAAGTCAACTCAACTCAACTGCTTGTTCCTGCAGAACTTCCAGGCAACATAACTTTCGTCAAATTGCAAGGTCACGAGTTTTTGTTTCCATGTCATACAGCTCACACGTGGAAAAGTCACCCTTTGACTCCTGAGCGTAGTTCGATCACGATGTCGTCGCCTTCGCAGTGCCGGAACCATGGTCTCCGCTTTAGGCCGAATGTGGATCCTCCGGCCGAGGACATGGGCCCGAAGATGCGGAGCCTTCTGTACTCATCCGAAAGTCTCGGGCACTCCTATCCGTCACTGTTGCCTCCCAACACCCATCTGTGGCTGTTCTTCTGTTTATACGCCGCCGTAACTGATTCAGCCATTGGCAAATGCCTTTACGGTCGAGGCCAGCGAAGACACCGGTGCGCCGTCCATGTGAATCTTTTCGTATGCGCAGTAAACCAGCAAAAGTGCCTCAATCATTATCTCTGACCACCCGAAAAGAAACAAGTAAGTTTCAATGCCCCCGAGAGCAGACGAAATGCTCCAAGTGTGACTTGTCTGGTAGTAGCTGCAGCTACTCATCCCAGATGGCCATGAACACGGCAAAGCCTCGGGGTCGGGGAGCGCAAAAATGACAAGCGCAATTTCTGGCATCGGTTTCACAGTCCGCACCAACGCAGCTCGGCTCATCGAGAGGAGGAGTTGTCAGCGACGACCAGGGTTTTACATGGCACCTAGTGATCTGTCTCAGATAAGCGACATCAGTTTTGGGGACGACAGGTTTTCGTCACCCAAACATCCTCGAGGCGCACGACGGTTTTGTGGTACATCGGCTTCACGCGGACCTCGGTAACACATCACGATGACGTGTTACAAGTCTCATCGAGTCGCTCTGGACTAGCTGACACGTTCTTGAATTGGCCTTATGTAGGTATTCTCTGAGAGACATACGGGTTTTCCACTGCTCACAGCCCCAACACAGCCTTTGACAAGCGTCTGTGCATGCCTCTCTATATTCTTCTCCCACAGCTTCGTGTGAAGAAATTGCTCACTGGGCTTGAAGACTTTGGCCTCCTCGACGGCACGATTCGGTCATCATCTCAAGTCCTCACTTACCAACAGTGCCTCAGGCAGTACTTTGTATGATGCAAAACACGTTCTTGCTCAGTACCGCATGCTTTTGTCTCGCGCAGTGCGATTACGGCGTACTCAGGAGAGTTGAAACGGATACAAGACGTGTTTCTGATGGCAGGGTTGCTGAAGAAACGCAGCTTCCACGACAACTCGGATTCGGACTCCTCGTCATACATGACTGAGCCGCCACTTGGGGAATGCCGGGGAATGCCCCGCGCTGTTTACTCTAGAGGTAGCACCGACCGAGTGAAGAAGGAAGATGCGAGACCCATCACGGACAGAAAGCCTTGGGAATGAACCTAGAGATAAACAAAGAGAGTTTTGTGAACGTTGGACGAAAGGCAGAGGCTGTGGCATTAGACACCACCAGCGTTGGATTGTCCAACTAAATGCGTCTCCGCGTGTCGACACGCGAGTCGAGACCATACGTGCTCGATACTGATTTACGACGCGAATAATTTGATCAATGGCATGGTATCTGATCGCGCCAGGTACCAAGTGGTCTTACCTGAACAATGAAGTGGCGACTAAGCGCCACACGGCTTTTGTCTGGATTACTCAACCTCGGGCTACCAGGGTATCAAGTAGGCGATTGCGACAGCAAACAATCGTTGGGGACCAAGCCGGTCACCAACAGATACCATTTTGGCAACTGCCCTGTGCCGCGTAGCCGGTTGGTTGGTATACTAGAATGGACAGAGGGGACACGAAAAGAGAACAATAGGCAGAGGAAGCTGCAGAACTTGGGGGCTGATCGTGGCTCAAAATGCGTCGCCAGATCTGACATACCCTCCATTGGCTGTCGAACCCTTGCTGATATTTTATTCAATGGCCCCTCACCTTCAAAGGTTCCCAAAAGCAAACAATCTCCAAGAAGAGAGGCCTCGGATATTGCCAAACCCCCAGGCTGGTCTCCGGACCATGTTGCGAATGTAGGTCTCTCAGCTTTGCCCTGAGGAGCGCAGCGGCAGTGTGCCGACTCGGGATCCAGGGCCGGAGCACCGTGAGCCATCACGACGACAGTTTGGCATATAGTGGAGGGAGCTTCGTTGTTGTCATGCCCCAAGTTGGTCCAGATTTCTGGCTTGACGGTGTCTCCGAGCCGGGTTCCAAAATTATTAGAGACGACAGAAATGTGAACCAGGAATAGCTGCCAATCTGCCAATTCTCAGGCAGTTAGTCACAGCAGAATTGATACAGAGCTCGTTAGTGGTATTGGCAATACATTCACCATCTCATGCAACTCGAAGCTCCGGATTGTGGCCGCTTTCCTTTTTCATTGGACATATATCGAGATGAAGCCTCTTCAAAAGTGACGAGTCACTTTCTCAAAAAAACACTCTCTCTTTCCGGAATGGTAGCTGTCTATCTTCTGACGACATAGTAGGATGTAGCTCGTGATACAATGCGTTTCGGTTGACAGCCGCACCAGGGATGAAAAGCCAATGTGTGCACGTGGGTAAACCGAATCGTCGGAACGCCCCCCTGAATGGCCCGGTTCGCTTTTGTGGAAGCCGACAGCAAGATCCGAGAGACATAATAACAGCATTAGACGCCGCGGCCCGGTAGCCCTCGTTGTTCCTGTGACCGTATGTTGTCTCACTCCTTCGCCTCGAACGTACGTGTATCTCAAGTTCGATGTTCAGCCCAACGTCGAACCGTCCACCGGAAACAGTTTCGGATGCGCCGCCTGACCAGAACATCGGTCCGATATGGCTCACAGTCTCGACCACGCTTCTGATCCCCCTTGTCCTCACTACATTTCTCCGCTTGTGGGTGCGCATCGCCTGTCGCAAGGTGGGCTGGGATGATGTCACAATCATTCTCTCGCTACTCATGACGGTGGTGCGGTATTCCTTTGGCGTTATGCAACTGTCACATGGGAACGGACGACACAGACGCTACCTGACCGACTACGACTATATGATGATCAACAAATGGGGCTGGTACGGCCAGGTGTTCCACTTCCTGGCGATGACGCTCCTCAAAGTCTCCGTCAGCTGTCTGGTTCTTCGGATGAAAGACAGCCGGTCTTTGCGAATATGGGTCTACGCCCTGATCGTCCCCGTCGTCTTCTTCAACATGGGTGCCGTCGTCATTTTGCTGGCTGAGTGCAAGCCTACTGGGTTCTGGCGAGGAGCTTCGGCCCAATGCTGGGATAATCGCGTCCGGATCTATTGGAACTATGCCGCCATGGGTCAGTTGTCCCTTTTTGCGGCAAGTTATTTTTCTGGACAACTAGCTAAACACAAAGTTCCAGCGTACTCAATACTGACGGACTTTATATTGTCCCTCATTCCATTAGCTGTCGTCTGGAAGATTAAGATTCCCTTCCAGAAGAAGCTGATGGTTGTGGCGTTGATGAGTCTTGGTCTTATGTAGGCCATTCCACAATGAGCTTACAAGGCTTCGAAAGAGCTGATATGGTTTAGTGCTTCGACCTTTGGTATTGTAAGAGCGGCCTCTCTCGGAGTCTCCCAAGAGGATCTCAGCTGGTCGTTCTGCATCGTCGCCATTTGGTCCAATATCGAACTGTTCCTCGGTATCATAGCAGCAAACCTCGCACTCTCTAGAGCCATCTACCTTTACTTCCGTGAAGGCTCCGAGTCCCAAAGTCGGGGTCGAGCGAATACGTCGGGGTTTGGCTACGCAGATAGCGGCTATCGCGGTGACGGTTTCAAAGTCTCTTCGACCTTCATAAGCTCCAAGCTCAGGAGGGCGACATCAAAGGCGCCGAGTTCAAACAGCGACATACCTTTGGAGCCGGGAATACAAAAGAAGACGGAGTTCTGGTGGAGGGAGGATGAAGGCTCAGGTCGAGCGGCGTCGCAACAGTCAGATGTCGATATACAGCCGGCGCCATAGTCCTAGGTAGATCCGTACGAGCATGAATAGTCAAAAGTGGCAGACTGTGTGTAATATACTGAATGTGGCACTCTGTTCTGTGATACCTATCTTGGGTTATCTCCCATACTTCTCAACGTTCTTCGTCGCGCTTCTTTTCCCTTCTTCCGATGCCACCACTCAAACACCAGTACGGTCGTCCGGGTCCTGCCTGCGAAACTTGTCGAGGCTGAATTCGGAGCCGCCAGTGCATCCTTGGTTGCTGGCCTTGCCGGGCTTGATGTTCTTGTACTTCAGCGCAGTAGGGTCTTCGGGCTCGGAGTCGTGGGCGTGGTTGTAGCCCTCGCTTTGGATGCCGTAGGTGTAGCCCTCGTCGTCAGAGTCGGCCATGAGATCCTCCATGGTGGTTCGCTTACGCTCCTTGGCGTCCTTCTCGCCCTGACGGCTGCTGCTGCCGGAGACTTTGACGTCCTGGGTAGTGTTGGAGGTCGTGCCCTTGTTGTCCTTGTTGTCGTTTTTTCCGGCGTTGGACTTGTCGCCCTTGCTGGATCCCGCGGTGTTGGAAGAAGACATCACGAAGGCTGTGTGGTGCGACTCGTCTGTGCTGGAGTTGAAAATAATTGTCAACCTACATCGTGTCTCATATGTGAAGTGTCTTACCTGTGTTTTGAATGTGCTTGTTGTTTGGCTTTTGCGTCTAGGCTGTTCTGTCTGGTTGTTTTGGAGATTTACAAAAAGCAGAAGAAGGGGACCTCGGTAGGTCTTTATATGTGCCTGGAGAACCTTGACAGAGTAGGTGAATAATTGACGGTTTTTATTTGAGGTGAAGTTACATGATGCACTGCGCGTCTTTTCATCCCAGATGAAGCATGTTTTGCCATCTCGAGTGATCTCAGCACCACGCATCACGCGCCCTAGGCAGAAAGCTCTTCGGGCTGACTCACAAATCTTGCAACAGCGATGATTCAATACAAGATGGGGAGTTCGTGATTCACGCCTCCAACCTGATCAGCACGCGGGTCGTCTTTCCGAATGTCTGGTACTTCTCCAGTGCAGCCGCCACCGCCGGCTTCTTGTACGTCTCAATGACTTGCTGCTCATGGTATTAGCGGTAGTGCTGATTCACGGCATCTATCCATTACTTACCTCGAGGCTGTCAAACCCAAGGACACCGAAGCCCGTGGCCGGACCATCGTCGGCACTTCTTCCACCAAACGAACTGCCGCCCACGGCCACGACCAAGTCGAGCCAGGCCTGCTTGGCCCCGTCATGCTTGCTCTCATCGGCGAGCTCCAAGAAAGAGAACTCGGTCAAGGCTTTGGGCTTCTCGTCGGGGAAGTCACTGGTTTCGAACCTCCTGATCAACGGCGGTCCGGCAGCCTTGGCCTTGGCCTTTTCGGCATGCTCCTTGGCAAATGCGGACTCGGAAAAGGCCTTGTCTTCGGCAGCAGATGCAAAAGCTGCGGTTATGATCAGCATTGGTCCTCTTCTGTGAACTTGGAGGCGATTTACCGATGGTTTGGACAAACTTGAAGTCCTTTGCAGGCCCGCCATTCTCTCCAACAACTTCACCGCCCGTGACGTTGAGTACACCAGGCTGGGCCGCAACATCTGACTTGATCGTAGGCCACACACCCAGAAACTCGTCCTTGTTTCCAGCGGGAATGTTGGGGGTGACGACGACTACGAATGGCATTTTGAAAGATGAGGTTGGACTTCTTGGAAGGTGAGTGAAGTATGATAGGTTACTGCCGGAGTAAGTCTTGATGATTGAATGAGAGTTGTGAGAATTGCTGAGATTGTGGTCTAGTTTTCACTCAAGTCGTAGGTGGTCTGAAGACTCTAGACCTTTTTATATCGTTGATTTCGGCTGTCTTTTGAAAAAAGAGGAGACACAATACCGTCTCATGGCCGAAGCTGGGCCCCACCCGGGGCTCAGTCGGGACCCGAGAGCTCGACTCGGCATAATTGCGACGAGGCGCTGCAACACGTAGCCCATGCTGCCGACAAGGACCCTTGAAAACGTTCATGAAAGAAAGGACCATGAGTAGCAAGTATGTTGATGTACTACTGCCCCATTTCGGCCCTCGTCGGGAGCGTCTAACGGCTTCTCAGGGTCCAATTGTGGTCAGATCACGAAGTCCTGTGCAGCCAATAAACGTGGGATCTGCAGCACAGATACAGTATCGTGAATGCCTCACCCTGGAATTTGAAACCCAGAGTTGCAAGGATTCAGGGTCCAGTGGCTGGGGTGGCAGCTCGGGAAGAGTTTAGCCCTGGTTGCTGTCGCTCGCGGAGCCGGAGGGGCCGGGCCGGCCGGTTCATGTTTGTTCCTCCTTCGCCGTCGGCTTCTCATTTGATTCCGTCGTTCATGCCCCCTCCACCGACCCGAAAGTCTAAGTGTCGGGAATTATGCAATAATGGTGTGCGTGAGGGGTTCCGGGGACTTATACTCGGACGGCGACAGAGCACGGCAGAGGAAGTTTGATGTGCAGTCACATTGCACACAGGCTCACTTGCAAACACTGGCTCACTTGCAACATACCTTGTTGAATAAATAGCTATTCCTTTTGAGGTTGAGCACTATAGTATTAAATGTTCCATATCCTCCCAACGTACCTGGATAATTTATGACTCAATATGGGCTTCTCGATGTCGAACCGGGAGACTGATAAATGGTCCGAGGAAATTGCCTTTGCAACGTCATATCTGCAATAAGTACTGCAACGTACTGAAACATCGAGGAAGTGCCATAAAAGTGACCGTTTCTGCTGAATTTAGGCATATAAATGTGTAATAGAGCTGTTATATTGAGGCTACTATATGTGTGTCTTACGATATATTGTACCACAGGCCGACAAAATTGCGATAGTAATGAGATATGTCGTAATAAGAACGCCCAATCACCCGTGCACACATACCTTTAGGCCTCGACGGTTCTTTCAGAGCTGGCTCCCGTAGACTTCAGCATAGTCATCTTATGCAAATTCACGGGTTTGAGTCACGATGGGAAGGAAGCTAGCCTAGCTCAGCCACGACTCGGGAGTCAGAACATCCAAAGCAGTTCATGATACCCTTACTACTCACCAAGGAAACATACAGCAATTGAGTCTCCGAGAGAGTCACCCCAAGCAGGAAGTGGTTGATGGCTTCAACTTATCGCGATCTAAAGCAGGAGCTCGTGAGGCAGTGTTGGCTTGACGGAAAATTGAGCCCGACTAACTGACGGACAAGATACCACTTCATGTATCGAATTGCCTGCACGAGTAGTCAGCGACTCCCGCGGTCATTGAACAAACATCCATGTCAAGAGTGAAGCCATGAGCGTACAACTCATATCAAGCTCACGTCTAGGCAAACCCATTTGTTCGACGACAGACAAGGCACAACTCGAGGAACACAATTATGTATTAGCTGTCAATTTGAATAGTTTTCTGCACATTTCAATGGGGTAACTCAACTTTGTCACTTTCAGACTTGAATCCATGCGTGGGCGGTAAAACAGATTGTTCGATATCTTGCCGGTATTGAAATACCATCTTCCAAGAATCCTCATTCATCCTCCAGCTGACAGAGCCTCTAATTCGCGCTTCTTACTATCGGCAAACAGCGATTTACCAGTGCTGTGGACCTTTTGTCTTTTGCCCCAGCAGCTATACTGGATGGTCGATGAAGTTATTCCGGCCTTTAGAGCAGTCAGGAGGAACATGTTCAATCGCTCTAGACGTCCTTTCATGTCTTCACACTGCCCCAGCGAGTTGAAGTGTTTTCTCGGACTACGCAATCCATTATGTCTCCTCGGTCGGCGACCAAGGTCACAGCCCAAGAAACACCAAGATTTCCAAGCCCTCTTAGCTAGCACTTCGTTGGTTGCAGACGCGTCAACGGAGTCTGCCCCGTCTTCTTAGTCACAATCACTACCCCGGCTCCCTGACGTCGGGTCGCGTTCGCCAAGGGGTGGGGAAGTTGCCATCGCTGTGTAGCTGATGTTCTTCCCAATGTTTAACCTGGCATTTGCTGAGCAAGCCAAGGGCAGGCTGATGAACCAAGCCGAGTTCCGTATGTGTTTTCACACTGAAGCTCTTGGCTGCCAGCTCGGCTATACCAGCCGTCCAATCAACGTCATATGATCCGAGATGGACTCTCGCAAGGGACCGGAGAAGATTCTGAATTTCTGGAAGGTCTTTATCTAGGACAAGACACCCAAGACACTTGGCCAGCATGGTCGCGTGCACTATTATGCCCAGCATTGCAGAGACATGCGGAGGCTGGTTATTTCCAAGGCTGCTGAGCCAATCCATCCTCGAAGTCTTCCATTATGTGAACCCAGGTATCACAGCAGGCTTGGTCACTCTTTCGGCACAGGCTTGGTATTCGCATCTTATAATCTGAGATGGCCCCAGCCCCAGAAAAACCATGTATTTGTCCTCTCCCGCTTTTCGGTGTCTTCTCCCCTTACTCATTCGCCCAAGCATCAGCGAACCTCCAGCCAAACGTTTGGTGTAATTTTCTTCCACCGAGTCTTGAATCACTGTCCGGGTCATCAGATACAAGGTTTGCAGTATATCATTGGAGAGGCACCTTTCATCGAACACGGCCTCGCAAACCGCAGGAATGGTCAACATTGGTAGGAGAATCTACAACATCCTAGCCCCTGCGGCCAACAAGGCAGATGACGGTCGCGATGTCTGGGGCTCTCGATTATCATTCATCTTTGCGGCAATGGGAGGAGCTGTCGGACTAGGAAACCTCCTGCGGTTTCCCTCTATCGTGTATAACAACCACGGTCTTCAGTTCTTCATTCCCTACCTCATCTCCTTGTTCTGTCTGGCCATACCGACGCTTCTCCTCGAAATCTCCATCGGCCAAGCCTACCGTGGCGGCTGCGTTCTGGCATGGCATCACGCCCACAAGCGCGCGAAAGGAGTCGGTTTTGGCGTCGTGTACATCGGCTACGCGATTGTCGTTTACTACGTCCCCATCATCGCCTGGATCATGTCCTACTTTCGACACTCCTTCATCAGCCCGTTGCCGTGGACCGGCCGGAATGAGGACTTCTTTTACGGGGACGTTCTCCAGAACGTTGAGCCCGTCGACGGTAGCTTCACATCAAGTGGCGCCATCCAGGAATATACTGACTACCCCGGAATGGGCATGAACACCGAAATAACTCTGTGGACCCTCTTTACTTGGTTCGTGGTCTGGCTGTGCATGTTCAAGGGCATCGGCCTCACCGGCCGCGTGGTCTACTTCACGATGGCCATGCCCATTATCCTGATGATCGTGCTCATCGGCCGTGGATGCTCCCTGCCAAACGCCATTGACGGCATTCGCATCTACTGGACCGAATGGCACGGGGAGAAGCTTGCGTCTGGGAAGATCTGGCAAGAAGCCTGTGGTCAAGTCTTTTTTTCCACGGGAATCGGCATGGGCTACTACACGACCTATGCCTCTTACAACCACAAATACTCCAATGCGGTGCAGGATGCCCTGATCATCTGCATCTCAAACTCCCTGATCGAGGTAATTGGCTCCATGTCAGTCTTTGGTGTCGTTGGCTATCTCGGGATGCACCCCGACACCAGCGAAACACTCAACACATTCGTCGTGGGCTTCTTGACGTACCCCGAAGCCATCGCCGAGATGCCTGGCGCCAACTTCTGGGGCGTGCTATTCTTTGCAACTCTCTTCATCCTCGGTCTCGGGTCTGCCTTTGCCCTCTTGGAAACCCTGGTCACCATGATTTGCGACACAGACTGGGGGAAGAAATACCCTCGCCCTTACGTGTGTACCGCCATCGTCGTCGCCTCGTTTCTTATTTCTCTGCCCTTCTGCACCGAGTTCGGATACTCCCTGATTGACGCAGCCGATACATGGATCAACTACTTGGCCCTTTTCTGGATTGTCTGGTCGGAATCCGTCTGCGCCACGACTGTCTACAGGTATCGCGATGTTGTCAACCAGTGCGGGTTTTCTGCATGGGCTTTGTACAACCTCTTTGGCTACATAGGTGGCACCGTTCTTGGCCTGATCGTCGCGCATGCCGTCTCCCCCGAGGCTGGTGCGGGCGTGGGCTTTGGCATCTTCATCGCCGGCGCGGTGTCATCCGTCATCATCGCCAAAGAGCCGACAGCCTACTGTCCCAACTTCTTCAGCAAGAGCACTTTCATGCGAAAGTTCTACTACCTGTCATCCTACTCTGTAAGTTCTTCCTATGAACCAGATCCTTGACGGCTTGGCTGACCACAGTTCTCCAGGGCAATCAGCTTCGTCGCGACCTCAACGCGACCATCTCCACCAGCGGCCAGTGGAAGATCCCAGCCATCTGGGCGTTCATCCTGAAGTATAACACGGCGCCCATCGTCGCAATCATATTCTCCTTTGCCTATCCCAACTTCTACGCATCCGGACGCATCGACCCACTTTCCATCGCCAGCTTTGCCTTTATGCATCTGGTTCTGCTCAGCACCGTCGTCGGGTTCATCATGCCGCGCTGGTTCAACGTCTTGATACCAAAGTCGAAGGTCAGGACAGCTGACTATCCGGTCATGCCTGGCGTCATCTTTTCTCGGGCCAACGCCGCAGGCTCTCTGGACATTGATGGTGTTCCCCCAGAGGCTCCAGACTCCACGAGCGATGTCCGAGGTCACACGGCAGATTTATGGGCACGTGATGGGAGTCAAGAGGAGGTTGCCGATAAACGATAATGGGCGGGGGCATTTCCATCCTTACTCAGTCAGACGAAGCAGTACGACCAAGGCCATTAGGAGTGTGCAGTCACCAGAAAGGTGAGCTGCACTTGGGAAAGTGAGTACAGGTGCTCACCATTGGGCGAAATTAAAGTCACACGACGTCTTGATTCGTGCATTGATCAGTACATCGGCATGTCATTAAAATACGCTGTGATCATGACTGTTAGCTGCTGCATGGTCTGGGAAGTATCAGGCTGACGCCGAGCAAATATATTCGGCCTGGGGGATTATGGAGTGGAAAACACAGCGAACAACCCACATAGCTGTGAACGACGAATACAGACAACTTGCAGAATTACTTCAAGAAACCTATGTATGGTGACACTGCATTTTATCCACTTCAACCAACCATGTGTGTTAAAGCTGTTGGGATGTCAGAATGAATCATCGCCACTCACAGTGTCTAAAAATGATACTTTCTGATGAGTACTCACATGTGTATGTAATAACAACAATTTCGAAAAGGTTACCCTGGATGTATCTAAAGTGATTCATCGTGACTTGTAGGGCCATCATCCGTGTAGGTAGCTGGCCACACTTGCTCGTGTGTTGAACACGTTCGTCTCGAACGTGGGATGGAACACCGATTTTGCAATAAATGATCGGTGATCACGCGCCCAAAACACTTCCAAGTCCAAGAGCTTTACCGACCAAATGAGTGCTTCAAAAAAGCAATATTTGGCTACAATGAGTCGCTGTTCCTATTCAAACGTAAGTCATTGGTCTTCTCATACATCGCATCACGCATGATGAACCAAGTTTTGCCGAACCGAGTCATTTGCTTTTTGCGAAGCATTGAAGACCACATTTTTCAATAATATCTGAAGCCAACCAGTCTGCCCTGCTGTTCATTGTAGCTTCGTTGCAGACTGCTGACGTAGGTCACACCTAGAATTGGCCCACTGAAGGGTGTACGTTCGCTAAGTCTTGAAGAAATGAGCGTTTCAATTAGGTCAGTTCATCCTTTTTAATACCTCCCAAATGCACACTGCTATGATGACAACTTATCCCGGTCTGATAAATGAAGACTAAAGAAAAGAATCGACATCGCCTGAAGCAGACACCCTGCGCCTGACCAAGTGAACCAACTGTCAAGGCCTGAAAGCTGACGATTCTGAGTGCTATCTAGTTCTCTATCCTCCTCCACTATATAGGTGGTGTTCACTCAGCTAAAGGCATAGTTCAAAACGCCTTCGATCCGCTAGGTAAGGCGATCTTCCACCCAAGACTCTTAAAGCATAGATTTAACGCCGCAAAGGCCCCTGATTCCGAAATTCTGAGCTATTCGTCGTCATTATCTCTCTTCTTAACCAGATCCGTCTCAAAAGAGAGCCCGGCTTCCCTTCTCAACACACCATACATCGACGAAGAATCCAGAGGTCTTCCTTCTACATCTGAGTAGGCCCGGGCTTCTGTTAGATGCCTCAAAGCGACCTCCGCAACTTCGAGTCTCGAGCCTGAGCCTTCCGCACAGTCGATACCGTGGCCGACATCCTTCAGCGCCAGCTCCAGATCAGACCAAGGCTTCTGTCCGCGGCCAGGTAGGTAAGCGCCTGTGGTCAATCGCTTTGACATACTCAGAGCAAGAGGCCCATACTGATGTTCAATGAGCTCTTCCATCGCCTCTGTTCCGAGACCTGTCTTTTCTGCGAACACGTGGGCCTCGGCGACGAGTTCCATCATGCCTGCCGTCAGGAAGTTTCTTTCGTCTTGTTAGCAAACTGCGTCTCCCCCCACACAGACTCGCACACTCACCCAGCTGTCTTCAGCATGCTAGACTGCGTGACATCGTCGCCCAGTCTGATGATACCTCTTCCCATAAAGCCGACGATGAAAGGAGTGATCAACTGGACGGCATCGTCCGGACCGGCGATAACCCACAGTAGCTTCCCCTCTGCAGCGACTGGACTTGCGCCGAAGACAGGGGCCGCTATAAACTTCATGCCTCTCTGTGTCAACCGTTGATGAGCCTGGCCTGAAGACTTGGGATGGACAGTTGACGTGTCGACCATGACCTTGCCGGACAAATCTGCGGCGGGGTTGTCCAGGACTCTATCCAGTATCTCTTTCAAAGCCGCATCGTCGCTGAGGGACATAAACACGATGTCGGACCCATCGACTAGTTCACTGATATTGTCGCGGGCGACACCCCCAATCTCTTGCAGGCGCTGCCCTCGCGACATGGTGCGGTTGTGATACTGCAACGCCGGAAAGCCAAGTTCCGCAAGGCGCTTCTGCAAGTTCATGGCCATACCTATGCCCATCGAACCCAAACCTGACGTTTTTAGCGGTCATTCAGTCGTCACCGTAACTCTACGTTGATCGTACGAGGATCTTACCTATCCATCCGAAATGCGGGGACCCGGCCGAAGCTTGACTTGTCATGGTCGCTACGATAAATATCGCAGTTGTTTCTGAGCGGCTACTGTTGATTATCTTTGCCCAAGAACAAAAAGGCGAAGCTTGGTGATGTCGATGGTTGATGGGGCAAATGCCCTTCAGAAGAGACTCCAACTGGGGGTGAGTCAGGTTGATGTCGCCGCCTGGGTCGGCCCCACTCTCGGCGGTGATCCGTCGGCGCTTGGCTCCGAGCTCCGATTACGACTCTCCATGACTTCCATCAAAAGGGACATTGCTCGGTGAGTTAACATACGAGTACGAATGGATCATAAAGTACTTGAATTTTCTTTCTTCCTCGGGGTTCACTGTGACAGCATACCATTCACGTCGTTCCTACCATGCTATGCCGAGCGTCCGGCCCGGTCCTTGACCCCTCTTCTCTTCTGTGCGGACCTTGCGCATAGCAGTCTGCTTTCCACCCATTGAAGACTAAATGCTTCTCGCTACCATCATCCTCGGCGGGGACAGAGTTCATCTGAATGGACCTTTGGACCTTGATCTCGATAGGACCTTTTGCCTTGGTTGAGAAGTTCCCTGTCCGCTTGTCGAAGCTCTGCAATGGCATGTTTCCGTTGGTACTTCGTCCGTATGGGTTCTTGGAGTACTCCTTGTATGTTCCCAGCTTGGGGATGATCTTGACAAACAGGGCCTTGAGCGCGGGTACGGAAGCGCAGATAATGGAAATGTTGATCTCCAACCCAGACCAGACAGCAATGTCGACACCAACAACTATCCAGGTCAGAGGTGCCGCTTGAAAGAGAGATATGGGGAGACTTACGTGGCTGTTGGTCGATAGGTGCCGAGCCATGGACGAAGAGAGAGTGTAGTCGCACAATGGCCACGATGGCAGCACTTCCTCTGTCAGCGGGGGCCCAGCAACGCAATGAAATAGCTACTTACAATGCACCGCAAGTAAACACGCCTATCAAAACCAGTTTCGCACGAAATGTCACCTGCAAACCTCGCAGCCATGGAACAGGCAACAAGAGTATGATGAGGTCGTTGAGGATATTGAACCCAGCAATGGCGTAGTTTAGAGCCGAACGCTCAATGCAGCCTCCTTCAATGGCATTGTCCCAGTACTTGGCCACCGGCCAGCAGGTGAAAATGCTCGTGCCGAGGCAGAATGCAGAATAAAGGGCAAGCCACACCATGAGTGCCAATATGATTCTGGCCGCTTTTTCGGTCCGAAAGATGCGTCGGTATTGGAGTAGAATGGAGAACTTGACACAGAGCTGTGTGAAGTTATAGCATACCACTGTAGCGTACAGTGCTCTGAGAAACTCTTGAAGCTCCTCTAGACCTATAGCATCTCCGAGTCCCCATTTGATCTCTGTGGATCCGCGGTCAGTATGTTTCCTATCACACCGCCAGCGGTACATGGATTTCGAACTAACGCTGGGTAACGGTAACGAGATATCCGATCGTTCCTATCTGAAAGCTTGTGGTCAGTGTGGAAGCTGAAGTCTGTCTACGGAGGGAGGAAGAGGTACCAGTGCCATGATCATCAGGGCATCATCTGCTCCAAGGTTCTTCACGATAATAGCGCGCGTATACGTCCTCATTCCCACCACGAGAGACGCAAAGATAGTGAAAAAGAATGACGAAAACACAAGCCCATAATTCCGGGGCACCACCCGCACGCCTCCAATATCCCACATGGCTTTGAAATATTCGACTGGGATGAAGAAGAATGAAATGGCCTGACAGGGTGTGTGGTAGGAACTGCAGAATGTTTGCGTCAGAGAACGAGTACAGAATGGTATGAAATATGGTCAGCTCTGAAGGAGGGCAAACTTGAAGATGCGAATCATTCTGACGCCCTAGCTTTCCCGAGAGGTCACATGTAGAATGAAAAAGACAGAGAGCTTTCTTCACCAAGCCAATTATCCCTCTGGGGCGGGCACAGTTACCAACACAAGACGGGATACAAGCTCCGGTTCATGTTGCATGCTAAGGCCATATTCAACGTTCTCACCACAACCTCGCTTTTACAAGACACGGTCAAAGCAGACACTCTGCTTTCCGTCTTTGGATAAGACTCCGTCGGTCAATTTCGGTCACTTCAGTGTCCTTACAATCATTACCAACATTTGCCCGTTGCTTGAGGACGTCAGGAGTGGAGATTGCCACTGGTTAGCTGTTCGGACCAACTGCGTAGAAACCTGGTCTCATACGCCGCACTCATGCGATGTTGGGAAACCCGCCACATCCCGCCCATTCTTGTGGGCGTTGGATGCGGCGAGCCAACTGAGGATGAACCGAGGCTGTTGGAACAAGGGTGCGATGTTGTTGGAACCGGGGACGATTGCAACTTCACTTCACGGAGGCGATGATGAATTATGATCTGTTGGGTCTTGTGTTCATTTTATTCAAGCCGGTACCTGGAAACCCCTTCCGTGCAGGCAACATGTTGTTGTTGTTGTATTGTTTAACGCCCGCTTGACAGACCTCTAATGAGGCATAAGGCGTCCGCGCCGGCGATCTACTAAGGATACGCATCTATATACAGTAATAGAAAGCATATATATAATTAATAAATATAGTTTATATATAATTATAAGATGAGTAAGAAACTAGGTATACGGGTTTTTAGGTTTATATTATCGCGTTTTCTATATATAGTATAAAAATAGAAATATATAGAAATAAAGTATACATGGAAAAGGGTAGAAGTATTGATAGTAATAATAGTTAATATCCTTGTAGAATAGATACTACTTCTAGGAATATAAGAGAAGTAATAAGTAATAAAAAAATAAAGAAATAAAAATAAGTAAATTATATATAGAACTAGAATACTAATTATTATAAAGTGGTTTAATAATAAGTAATTCTTATAAACTAGGGTAGTTTATCTAATAGTAAAAACTAGGATATACTAGATTAAAACCCCCCTAGTTTAGTAAATTACTAGGTATTTATCCTAGTAAGCTAATAACTAAGGTAGGATATATAATATATATTATATTAGTAACTACTATAGTATAATTATAGGAATCTCTTAAAGGTTATTATTAAGTTTATAGTTATAATAGGGGTATATCTTATTATAAAATTAAGTTTAATATAAATAGATAATAAATTCTAACTAATTTTCCCTAAATTATAAATTAGTAAACTAGTAATAGTTAAATTAGAACTAGTAATACTAAACTTTATAGTAGTAAAACAGGTATATAGGGGGTTTCTCCTTATTATATAAGTAGTATAGTTAGGTATCCTTATAATAATATTTATAATAGTACTAAGTAAAGTTTCTATAACTAGTCTTAGCTATTAGAAATTAGTAAAGTTCCTAGTAGTTAAGTAAGTAAATCTTATTAGTAAGCTTCAAAGTCACCTCTAGCCTAAATTCTTTATATCGTAAGTTTTTAATACTATCTTACTACTAATTAGAGAAAGTATATTACTACTATTCTCCTATATACTATTTAATATAAATATAGGTTAAGGGGTATATATAAAAGTTATTTAGTAGTATTATTATACTTTCTTTTATAAAAAAATTAGTTATTTTATTACTTAGGATATCTATATATCCTAGGGTTTATTAGACTTTAATAGGTATTTTTACTTATTAGGTTTTCTACTAGAATTAAATTATAATAGTTTACAATAAAGTAAGTAATATATTAAGTAAGTAGTTAACTACTATTTAGTTATTAAGGTAGATTATAATTATTATAGTATTATAATTATAGAGTAAGAGGGTAGCTACTAGTTTTATTATAGTATTTTTAACTTCTTTATTAAAGACTTTAGTTTAAAGTAGTTTCTAGGAGCTATTTTTAATGAGGGTCTAGCCCTAGTAGATAGCTTATCTGAATCCTGTTAACTCTAGGTTTATCTATAATTTATTAGTATAAACTATAATATAAATAATTAGTAATCCTAGGAACTAGATATTATATTCTTATACTATTAAGTATTTGTTTCTAATAGGCTAAGTGTTTTTTTTAGGGGAGTAATCTTTTTTAAGTAGGACTAGGTAAGTAAATTACAAGATATATACTATTATATTTATAAGTATTATAGGCTAGATTGCTTTCTATAAATATAATAAGTTATAGTTATATAGTTATTCTACTAGTAGGTGATTTTATTATAGAGATTTGAGGTATAGTATAAAGTACTATTATCTTTTATCTAGTAGGATAGTAGCTAGGAGTATATTAGTTTTTTATAAGAAATGTTCTATTTATATAGTTTGTTATATAGGAAAGTAGTTATATAAGGTAATATTTAGTATAACCTGGATTTTGCTTATAGTTTTATTGAGACTAGTTTTAATTATTAAGTATATATTTATCTAGGTATAATATTTTATAGTAGGCTTTATTTTACTTAGATACTAAACCTTAGTATTAAAAAGTATTTTTAGGATAATAATAGAATATATTGTTTTTTTAATAGTAAGTAGAGGGGTATTGTTTATTATTTTATTAAGGCTTTTAAAGTATTTTGTAACCTTTTTAGTAGTTATAGTTTGTTTTTTAATATAGTAGTAGAAGGATAGCTTTTTATCTAGCTATATTCTAAGCTACTTAATATAGTTATTAGGGCTAGTAATTGTATTACTATACATTAGTATTAGTATTAGCTAGGTATCTAGATAGTATAAGAAGTGGATTAGCTTGGGTTTTAATAGGTTAAAGGTAATTATACTATTTTTCCTTAATATTATAGTTTTCTTGAAAACTTCCTGGGTTTTCTAGTTAGTTTTAGTTAGGTTATTCCTAATATAAATTATTTTATAGTTATTTATATAGTTAAATTAGTTTTATTTAGGGTTAATTTAATAGAGGAAACTTATATATAGGAGATAGAGGATAGGGGAGATAAGGGAGCTTTATAGGAAATTATAAAAAAGTAGTATTATTAGTATCTTATATCCTTTATAGTAAATACTAGTTATATAGTAGAGGTTAAGTTATTATACTTAGTTAATAAGGAATTTAGGCTAGTTTTAAATCTAAAGTATATAGTATAGCTAATTAATAAGTATAGTATTAAAAACTTTTTAAATATTTATAGTAATAAAAATAGCTATTTATTTCTAGTTAAAAGCTATTTTGAGGTTATAGGCTAGATAGTTGATGATATTAGTAGAGGATAGGGTTAGTAGGGTACTAGTTATTTATAAGTAGAGGATATTGAAATGGATATAGAGTTAGGTTATTTACCTAGTAATAAAGTATTTTAGGTTTTTATTTAGGGTAGTTAGGAGGGAGATTAGGTGTTAGTTTTTATATATGTTAGTATTATAGTTAATCTTAAGGATTAGTAATATTTTAGTTTTATGTTATAGGAGTAGGTAGTATTCTCGTTATAGGTATTTTTTATAGAAAGAGTATAGTAGGTTTTTAATATATAGTTAGGTAGTTTAGAGTATAGTAATAGTATTCTTATTAAGCCTAGGTGTAGTATTACTTATGCTGAGGATTATACTATAGAGTTTCTTAGGTATAATACTAGGGTAGAAGGGAATCCTATAAGGGGTATATATTAGGACTAGTTCTAGTATATTATTTTTAGTAGAGATTTATTCTAGTATTTTTTTATAAAAGAAAAGGGTTTTTTTATCAGGTTTAGTAATGAAAGTATTATTATTTTGAAGAAGAAGTAATTGGGATTATAGTTTAAATATATATTATTAGAAGATATCATAAAGGTTTTAGTCTATCTGGATTCTTTTAATTTAGTTTTATTATATTTTTTATTTATAATNAGCTAAAATGAAATACTTATATGATTTTAGGAACTACTTATATTTTCTAGAGGACTATAAATATATTAAATATACTATGACTAGTTTATATACTAGGTTCCCTAATATTTAGATATCTATTACTACTTAGAATAGTATAATTAATAAGGTAAATAACTCTAAACTCTATACTCTATAATAAAAGCTTACTAAGAAAGGATAGCTAAATACTAAGGAGTATACTAGTAAAGCTAAGGAGCTTTTAAATACTTTAAAAGCTAAATTAGCCCCCTTAAGTAGTATATCTAGTAATACTAACTACCCCTCTAATTTAATATATATTAGTCTTAATCCTATTTTCCTTAAAGGACTCTTTAAAATTCTTTTAGAAATCTTTTTAACTACCTAAAGACTTTATATATTTTTAAAGAGTATAGTTTTTAATAGCTATAGAGTAGTTTATATTACTAATTTAATAGATTTCTTTAAAAAAAGATCCTTTAAGTTTAGTAAGGGAATAGATTTAGTTTAATATAGTTTAGCTAACTTTCCTATAATTAGATAAAATAAGAGAATTATTAAGAATATTTTTAATAGTCTAAAGGGGAAGAATATATTCAATTTAATATTAGATAATATTATTTATATTAAAAATTTCTATATTAATATTATCTTAGAAGTATTACTTTTTAATAAAACTAAGATCTAGTATATAAGACTAGATTATATTTTTAGGTTTAGTTTAATTAAGTATTTTACTATTATAAAATAGTTACTTAGAAAGTATAATTTTATGTTCTTTAAATATAAACTTATTTCGAACTTTTTTATAGTTTATTTAAGTATTTCTAGTATTATCTCGGAATTACTAAGTATTCTAATTTTTTAATTATATTTTAAGATAGTTCTCTTAAAGCTAAAATCTAATAATATTTATATATAATATTTTTAAGTAAGATATCTAGGATAGATTACTCTTAAGTATTTGATGTTTAATATTCGGGGGGTAAAAATTATAGAATTAAAATAATTAGACTATTTATATTATATAATAGCTTATTCTGAATAAGTTATTTCGAGATAAACTTTAGAGTTATATTTAGTTTATTTATTTTATTATATTATTTAGGATCTATTTAATTTCCTTAAGGTATATATAAGTAACTCCTAGGCTTTTATTATTGAAGATAAATTTTTAAGCTTTCTCTTTTTACCCGTATTATTTAATAAAATTTATAATTTAGTATTCTAAGTACTATTAATATTTAAAAGATAAGTGAAGAAATAGAGAGATGTTTAATTTATAAGATTTAATAAGATATTAAGAAAATAATAATAATAATTAATAGAAAAACTAGTTACTAGAAATAAATAATAAAGTAAAGGATTAATCTTAAACTATCTCTCTTTTATACTAAAAAGCTAGTTAGAATAAGTAAGTATACTAGAAAAGAACTAATTACTTAAAATATAAAAATATAAGAAGTTATAAAACTATTATTTAAACTATAAGTAGAATTAATTTAAGTAGTAGTTATACTATATAATATATTTCTAAGTATTTAAAATAACTAGAGATTACTATATAAAATTAAAGGAATTTATTATAAATAGTATTTTTATTAGTAAGTACTATAATATACTCTAAACTTTTATTAAGACTTATGATTTTACTAAAAATAGATTTATACTTATAATTATTAAGTATACTTATTTAGAAAATACTATAAATGAAATATTTTAAAAAAGTTATTGAGAGTTAAACTAAGAGGATATATTAGATATTTAGTAAGTTATATTCTAAATACCTATAACTTATATAAGATCTAGATTTTTATTTTTCAGAAAATTATTATTATTTAAAATATTAAATTTAATAGGATAAGAATTTATTTAAAATAAGATTTATATAAAATACTTATAAAAGAAGTTATAAGACTACTAGTTAAGTTAATTATCAAAGAAGAAGAAAACTTTATTTTTAAAATATTTAGAAATTTTAGAATAATAATAATACTTAGTAAGGTAATTTCCTTTTTACTAGTTAACTTATTAGTACTAGAAATAACTTAAAAGTATTAGGTTAAGTTTAGAATTAGTCTCTAAAGTTAGTAAAAGAGGTTTAATAATACCTAAACTAATACCTAAACTAATAAAACTAGTTTAAGTTTCTAATTAAAAATAACTAGATATAATAATTCTAAGTAAAAATTAGAGTTTAAGAAATATACTAATAACTAGAGAACTAGATAGTATATTTAAAATAAAAGATCTAGTTAACTAAGAAAAAATATTTATTTTAACTAAGAGTAAAAATAACTATTTTAAAACCCCTATTTAATTAATTTAGGGTAAACTAAAGTATAGTTCTAGATTTTAATTACCTAAATTAAAACTTTTAACTATTTAGGAATTAGGTTAATAATATAGGAATAGATAGTAATACTAGTTAGAACTAGAGATTACTATTAGTTATTATATAATATTTTTAAAAGAATATAATAGTAATATTTTATATTTTATAAAGTATAAATAGGATAGTTTTATTAGTATTTATTTATTTAATGAGTAGTAGGGGCTAGATAAAACTAATTTTAACTTTTTAATAGTTTTCTTTATTATTTAAAATATAGTATTAAAGAAAAAAGATCTTTCTACTAAAATTTAAATATATTTTAATTAACTAGTACTGCTACTAAAGACTTAAAAAGATATTACTAATTTATTAGAATTACTATAAACGTTTTTTATTAAAATAGTAAAAGCTAAAATTATAAAGTTAAAAGAGAAAAATACTTAGTAAGAAATAGATTACTAAGATACTAGAAATAAGCTTTTTCTTCTTAAATAAGCTTTTACTTATAAGATAAATATAGATAGTTTTCTAGAATAGTATAAAGTAAAGATTTATATATATAGGGATATATAGCTAGTTAATCTATTATAGATTATATATATAGTAACCCTAGTTACTTAAATATTTTAAGTAACTATAGTAATTATAATATAATTTAGCTTTAAAGTCTACTAGTTTGATATTATTAATACGTTTCTTAATATTATAAGGGATCCTAATAGATTTCTTAAACTACTAGATAGATTTAGAATTATAAAGTATTACGCTAAACCTAAATATGCTTTTTATAGATTTCGGGATATACTTATTCTTTAGTATAAGTTTTTTTACATTATTTTTATTATAGACCTAAGCTTTAAAACTTATATAGGATATTACTATTAAGGCTCTATATAACTACTACCTTTATAGTCTAGTAAAGAGTTTTTACTTTTAGTATAAACTTTTTAAAGTTATTATAATACTATTAAAGTAGTATTAAAGTATTTCTCGTAATTAGCTTCTAATATTAATAAACGTCTTACCTAGGTTTAACTTAGTAGTAAATAATAAATACTAAAAGAAATAGAAGATTGTGAAAAGATAATAGTAAATACTACTAATCTAGAGCTTTCTATAGGGTTTCTAAAAGACTAATAATAAACTAATTTAGTAGAAGATAAAAACTAATTTTTTTAAAATACTTTCGCGAAACTCTAAGAAGATTATAATTTAGCTTTATAAGTACTATAATTACTTTATTTAAAATAAAAATTACTCTTTACTAGTATTTTTATTAATAGTAATACTTTCTATTTTCCTATATAATAGATAACTATATAGTATAAGTTAGAAATTAACTAGGTTTTTATTAGAAGTCCTGAGG
>RYZW01000217.1:41604-55470 GCA_004367215.1 Colletotrichum trifolii | reverse complement strand
TTTTATAAGTATTCTATTTTATTCTATTTTTAAGAAATTTATAAAAGTTCTTAACTTTATAACTTTAATAGTTATTTTTAGCTATATAAATTAGGCTTTAGTCTTAATAAAGCTCTCCCCAACTATTACTACGAGGTTTTTTATTACTATAAAGTTACATATCAGAATTAGAGGTATAATTATCTATAATAATAAGTAATTTCGTTATTATCTTAACTAATTATAAGTTAGTATTAGTATAAATACTATTGTTAGCTAATATTTATAGTTAAATCTATATATAGGGTAAAGAGCTTAGATACTATTCTAGGTATAGAGTAAAAGTAACTAAATATTATATATAAATAGAAGTTTTTTCTATTATACTAAAAGATTAAACCCTTGACCTTTATTCTGAATACTTTATATACTTTAAATAAAACCTATAGTTTAATTAAATAGCTGTATGAATCTAGGAATACTTTAAAAATAATAGAATCTACTAGATTTACTTCTCTAACTAGTAGAATACTATTCTTAGGAGTATACTAACTAAAAGCCCCAATTAGAATAAAAAAGAAATACTTAAGATACTTATTATAAAGCTTACAAACCCCTAGAAAATATTTAAAACTAACTACTATACTAATAAAACTTTCTATAATTGGTTTATAAATATATATTATAGTATATTAAAGTATTAATTAGTATTTCTTAATCTTATATTAATTCGCTAGAGTTTCTATAACTAATTATATTTATTTATAAATAATACTATAGTATTCTAAAAATCGTAATATTTGTAGAGTAATAGAAATAATAGTAATATACCTAAAGAATAGTTTAAGACTAACTATATATTCAATATACTTTATAGTAATACTTAAATTTTTAGCTTTACTTATAGCTACTCCTAATTACTCCTAAGTAAATATTACCTTTCCCTAATTTCTATCTATATTAATAAAAATAAGAAATATTATATATATAGTAAAATAGGTAATCAATCTATAAAATGTACTTTTAAAGAATAGTATATTTTATATAATAAATATAAATTAGCTAACAATTCAAAAGTATATTCTATAGTAGTATACTAAGTTTTTCTTACTAAATATAAAAGTATTAATAACCTTCATAATAACTTCGAAGTACTCCTAAGAAATAATTTGGTTACTTTTGCTCTATACCTAGAATAGTATCTAAGCTCTTTACCTTATATATAGATTTATCTATAACTTTTACCTAATAATAGTATTTATACTAATACTAGCTTATAACTAGTTAAAATAGTAATGAAATTACTTATTATTATAGATAATTATACTTTTAGTTCTAATATTTAACCCTATAGTAGTAGAAGACCTCGTAGTAATAATCTATATAGGGAGAGCTTTATCGAGACTAGCTAAAGCTTAATATACATAGCTAAAAGTAACTACTAAAGTTATAGGGTTGAGAACTTTTTTAAATTTCTTAAAAATAGAATAAAATAGAGTACCTATTTCGAGATATAAAAGCTAAATATTCCGTAATCTATCGCTTTTCTATAACTATACTTTTATAATAGAACCGAAATCTCCTCGGAATTTATATAATTACCTATAAAAAGATAACTATAAGATAAGTATAGAGATATCTAATTATAACTACTATAACTAAAGCTATTAGTATATTAAACTAGGTTTTAATAAAATATTCTAAATACTATAATTAAAAGGTAATTTATAGATATTTAAATGAAAATCGTCTAGCTATCTTGTAAGTTATTATATTAAGCTAATAATATTAACAACTAGGTATCGATTAGATAATACCCTAATATTAATATTCTATTATAATATTAATTACTAGATATTTTAGAGTATTATAATACTATAATTATAGGGGTTTTAAAGGTTATCTAACTATCCTAGAAATATCCGTATCTATATAAGTATTATTTATATATTAGTTATACTTAATATATTGAAATCGTTTACTAATAAGAGTAAGCTAAGTCTTACTATATTTATATAGAGATTATAAGTTAGCTTATATTAATAGTAGAGAATTTTCGTATTAGTAGTATAAAGTCTTATCTTAGAAATAGGTAAGGTTTAATCTAGTGGATATTAAAGTTACGGATATTAAAATTATAATAAATGTTTAAATAGAGTACTTATAGTTAGTAGTAATTAAATATCTTGAGATATTCGAATTATATATAGCTATAAAGGTATAAAGGTATAAGGGTATAAGGTTATTATAGAAGGAATTATTTGTTATTTATTATTTATAAAAAGATTAATATAGGGTAGGTATACTAGTTACTATAGCTATGAGGGGTTTAGCCCTAGATTAACTAGGGGCTAGTTATAGTAGTTAGTAGAGGGGGTAAGAAGGCTGAAGTTGTATTTTAGGGGGTAATATATCTATAAATAGTTGTAGTAGAGAGCGAGCTATCGGCCCCTCCTTTCCTAAGAAATAATAAATATAAAAAACTTATTATTTAGTACTAAATATAGTATAATTTCGAGGATTATACTTCTCTATTACTTCTAAAGTATTCTTTATGATATATTTTACTAAGTAGCTACTATTCTAGATAGAAGTAAAATTACTAGAATCTTCTAAGATGAAATAGTACTATATACTTTAAATAAAATAAATACTTTTAATAGTCAGATTACTAAGAATATAGATATAACCCCTATATATATTTATATACTTAAAAGCTATTATTTAACTACTATTCTTCAAGGAATCTTACTAGATTTAAATACTACTAGCTTCTGAACTATTAAATACTCCTAGTTTATAGCTTTTAAGTAAATAATCAACACCTAATTATCACCTTTATAACCCTTATACTTCTATAAAATAAACTAGTTTTTATCCACTTTAGTAGTATTATCCTAATTATAATACTTAGAATAATTAATATTCCTATACTATTTAGTATTATTATATTTTATAAAATACTATATAATACTTCTTTTTTACTCTACTTTATAAATATAGATCACCCTAGTATAAAATTTAATAATATATATAAGTAACTTTACTAAAATAAAAGAATTATATTTATTATTTAAAAATAGGGGTATTTATAAATACTTTCTAATAAAGAGAAAATACTCCCCTCTATATATCTTATCGAATTAGAAATATAGAAACTCTGCTATTAATTCAGATATCGAGCTATAATATACCTCTATAATATCCTTACTAAAGTAGGATATCTAGTTAAATACTATACTTTTAAAACTCTTAAATAGTACTACTACTAGTACTAGATATATAGTACTATTCTATCTTACTTTTATTTCTCTATTTAAAATAAGATTAAATTTAACTCTAAAGTTATTATTAATACTATCTACTTTAATAGCTACTTTATACTCTATATTATTAATACTACTACAATATTTAATACTACTCGTTTTTTACTAAATATTTTAGTAAAGATAATATAGGAAACAATTAAAGTATACTAGATTAACTCTTATTAAAACTTTCTAGATCTTATTACCATTAATATAGGAGTAGTATTTCAATCTAAAAAATTCAAATTAGAAATAAAAGCTATAGCATTAATAGTCAAAATAATACTAATTAAGGTATATAACAATATTAGTAAAGTTGAATATTACTATATTTTACTCTATTAAATATATGAGATTTATGATAATAAAGCTTTTATGGTAATTTAAGTATCCTTTTAGATAATATATAGAATAATTGATAATACTACTAAGCTAAATAGTTTTATACTTATACTACTTATTTTTAGTATATAATTATATTCTATAGATAACTCTACTCTTTCCTTAGATATTATTACTTAGGCCTATTTTATATAGAAAGTAATAGAAGAAATCTACTATACCTATACTAAATATACTATAAATACTATTTTAGTAATATATAATAGCCCCGATATCTCACGTATAATAGCTTTTCTATTTTAATCCCTTATATATATAGTAAGAGAAATGAGATTAGTAAAACTTATTTCGCTTTATTACTATTTATAGTAAAATATATTTTTTTAAATTCCCTCGAAACTCTTAAGAGTTTTGATAATAGCTATAAAATTATATTTCGAGGATAACTGACTATTTTTACTAAGATAATTACTATTAATAGCAATATTACTAGGTATATAGCTAGTAGTATTACTACTCAAAAGTACTAATAAATGCTATTTCAATTACTTTTTTAATACTATTACTAGAAATCTAATGCTATATAGAAATATATATTCTTATAGTAATATTTTAGTTTTTATAATTATCCCTATAGAGCTCTAGAATACATACTAAATACTATAAAGTACTATTATTATATATAATAGTAATTCTATTACTATTAGTAACGATAATTCCTTGTTTCCCTAAGTAGTTAGTAATATCCCTAGTATATTATTAGGAGTAGTCGTGTCTCTAAAGTTTAGATTAGTTATTATTCTAGTTTAAATATTTAATTATAAGCCTTGCTTTATAGTATACCTTATAGCTAAAAAATAGTTAGATATAGTTTTCTTATTTACTTTCTATAAAAAAATATTATTATAATATTAAGTCTACTATTTAGGAGAAGCTAATATCTTGCTCTCTATTGTGACTATTAGTAAATATGTTACCCCCTAAAATACAACTTTAGCCCTCCTACCCCCCCTACTAACTATTATAGCTAGCCCTAGTTAATCTAGGGCTAAACCCCTTGTAGCTATAATAGCTATTATACCTACCCTATATTAACCTTTTCGCAGATAATAAACAACTAACAACTCCTTCCGTAACAACCTTATACCTTTATACCCTTATACTTTTATACTTTTATAGCTATATATAATTCGAATATCTCGAGATCTTTAATTACTACTAACTATAAATACTCTATTTGAATATTCATTATAACCTTAATATCCGCGACTTTAATATCCTTATTACAGACTATACTTTACCTACCCCTAAAATAAGATTTTATATTACTAATATAAAAGTTCTCTACTACTAATATAAGCTAATTGGTGATTTTTATATAAGTATAGCAGGACTTAACTTACTCTTATTAGTAAATAAATTTAGTATATTAATCAATTATAGCGAATTTATAAATAATACTTATATAGAAATAGATATTCCTAGTATAGCTAGATAGCTTTTAAACCTCTATCATCATATTATTTTATATTCCAAATTATTTAGTAATTAGTATTATAGTAATATATTAATATTAAAGTATCACCTAATTAATACCTAATACCTAATATTATTAACTTAATATCGTATATTAGGGGTTAGCTAGATAATCTTTTTTTTAATATCTATAAGTTACTTATTAATTATGATATTTAGGATAATTTTATTAAAACTTATTTTAATACAATAATAGCCTTAAATATAATAGTTATAACTAGATATTTGTATACTTATTCTATATTTCTCTTTTTATAAATAATTATATAAATTTCAAGGAGATTTCAATTCTCTTATAAAAGATATAGAAAAATAATAAATTATAGAATACTTAGTTTTTAGTATTCTATTGTATTCTAGTTTTAAGAGGTATTTAAGAATTCTTAACTTTATAATCTTAGTAGTTATTTTTAGTTATATATACTAAGCCTTAACTTAGATAAAACTCTTTTTATATAGACTATTACTATAAGGTCTTTTATTATTATACAGTTAAATATCGGAACCAGGGGTATAATTATCTATAATAATAGGTAGTTTCATTACTATTTTAACTAGTTATAAGATAGTATTAGTATAAATACTATTATCAGGTAAAATTAATACTTAAATCTATATATAGGGTAAAGAGTTTAGATACTATTCTAAGTATAGAGTAAAAGTAACCAAATTAAGTCTACTTGAGGAATTAATTAAATAAAAGTTTAAAAGTATTATTACTAATAGTATTATCGAGATTATTTAGTTTAACCCTATTCTCTTTAAAAAGTATTAGTATTTCAAGTTATATATCGTTAATAACCCCGCTTGACATAGTACTTTAACGTCTAGCTAGCTCTTACTATTACAGTAAGAGTAGTAGGTTCGAATCCTATAGCGGGTAAGCGTAACTAGTAGCTATATACTTTCTAATTACATAAACTATTTATAGCAACTACTACTAGCTATTAGTGCCTACTACTAGCTGTTAATAGCTAGTAACTATTAATAGCTAGTAATAAGTATTATCAGCTAACTAGCTAGTATTAATATTATATAACTATAATCTTTAAAGAGTAACTATAATAGATAAGCTTGTATTTTCCCTATTTATTACCTATTATATTAACTAACTATATTTACTACCTGAGGTTTTCTCCGTATAAATAGTTTCTCAGAACTAGTAGTATCTATAGGGTAAATAAAATAAGAGCTAACTACTAGGTATAGCTTCCTTTAAAAGGTTCCCGAGAAGTATATAACTTTAAATAGATTAAAGACCTTTAATATAACTATAATATGTTGCTTAGAACTAGTAGTATCTATAGGGTAAATAAAATAAGAGCTAACTACTAGGTATAGCTTCTTTTAAAGGGTTCCCGAGAGGTATAAGATTAAATAGATCAAGACTTTCAATACAACTACCATGTATCATTAATAAAATTAAAAATAAAGATATAAATAAAGTATATAAGAGATCGTACCTTATAGTTTAGGGTTTTAGTAATAATAGTAAATTGAAAACATTAATATAATCACTTATAATCTAAAAGAGCAGTTAATAGTTAATTTTAATTGTAACCTTAGCTTTCTTCTAATATTAAGGTATAGTAATATAGTTTTAAGATATTACTCAAACCTATACTCAAACTAAAATAGAACTCACGAGGCGTATTATAGCTAGCTAACTTGTTTTCTTACTTTAAAAGATGGGATTTTCTAGGATCTATAACAATTATTATTAAGTTATTATATAGCTTTACTAAAGTTAGTATTTACTAGTAAGTAACATATTCTATATACTATGAAAAGTAGTTATAAATAGAGATATTAATATATAACTTATACCTATTTATTTTATATTTTACTAATAGGGATTTTAGCTTTATAAATATATAGACTAATAATACCCTTAGCTTCTCTAATACTACTTTTTCGTGCTATAAGGATAAGGAACTCTAAAAGGCTTTATTTAAAATAAAGCTTAAAATTATTTTTATAGAAATTACCCTTCTCATATTTAATAGAGATATCTTAAACCTTGATAGTGATACCTTCTACCTATACTAAAAATACTAAAAGTAAAAACTAATATTCCTTAATACATATATTATACTTGAAATACTTAAGAAAATATATATTAAATAGTATATATATAGAGCTTACCTTACCTCGATATACTAACCTGAAGTATTATTTAACCTCTTACATACTATATAAGAATCATAAACCTTTATCAACAATACCGCTACTCTTAATAAATACTTTAGGTAATGAATTAAGTATCTTAACTGTAGCTTTAATTTTATATTACTTAATTTCTTTAAAATATATTTCTATACTTTTATTAATAGCTCTTTTACTGATAATGCTAACTTCTTAATTTAACTAGGATTCATAATAAGCCTAAACTAAAAAATAATAATTACTAATAGTTAATTTAATATCTATAGTAATTTTATATACTATTCTTCTACTAAAAATAAAAAAGTTACTAAGAGTATACTTATTTTATTCCTGCTTGTTGTAGTAGTTTAACGTCTAGCTAGCTTTTACTGTTTTATAGTAAGAGTAGTAGGTTCGAATCCTATAGCAGGTAAGCGTGACTAGTAGCCACATACTTTCTAATTATATAAACTATATAGTAACTACTCCTAGCTATTACTAGCTCTTACTAATAGTTATTAATAGCTAGTAACTATTAATAGCTAGTAGTAGGTATTACTAGCTAGCTAGCTAGCTAGTATTAAGTATTATATAACTATAATCTTTGAAGAGTAATTATAATAGATAGGCCTGTATTTTCCCTATTTAATACTTATTATATTAATTAACTATATTTTACTACTTGAGGTTTTCTCTATTTAAACAGTTCCTCAAAACTAGTAGTATCTAGTAGGTATATTAGGTAAGAGCTAACTACTATATATAGCTTTTTATAGGGTTCCCGAGAAGTATATAATCTTAAATAGATTAAAGACCTTCAATCTAACTACTAATACTTATTTTAGAGATTTATATTATAATAACTAGTATAAACCTTACTTATATTATAATTATACTATTTATAACACCTCTAGGTAAGAGGTCATATAAAGTAATATGTATCGTATTAGTAATATCTAAAGAGAAGAGAGTACCCTCTACCCTATAGTAGGTAAGAGGGCTAGCTTAATAGCTATAAGGGCTAAGGTTAGTATATAATAGTAGTAGGTTATATAACCTACCCCTTAATACTCCCCCTTAAGCTAAGCCTATAACTAGCTAAAATATACGAAACTTAGCCTAAAACCTTAAAAATCCTATTTTTCGCTAAAATATCTAAATCCGTAGAATTTTCGAAAAATAGAATACTTTCAGGTTTAATCAGCTTTAAAGCTTTTTAACTAGGTATTAATTAATCTAGACACTAGTAATTACTTTAGAGGTAATACTTAATCCAAGCTATCTACTATTCCTAGTAATCTAACGAAATTCTTATATTTAATAGTATTTAATACTATAGTAAAACTATTAGTAGCTATATTAAAGCTTTTAATAAGTTTAAAAGTAATTATAGTATTATTATTAACTTCCTAAATAGTCTACTTATACTAAGTAACAATATTCTGTATATATACCTTATTTAGAGGATTTATAATATATACTGGAATATTAGTATTATTTATAAAAAGGATTATAAATATAGCAGTTAATATATCTAGTAACTACTTAATATATTATCGAATCTATTTAAGGAATATACTAGTAAACATAAGGTTAATAAACTCTACTTCTATAGAGCTTAAAATAATAATTATCTATTCCTTAGACTTCTAGATAAAAGGAAAACCCGCGAAATAGATAATATACTTACTAGTTAATATATAAGATAGTCTATTATTTATAAGAGTAATATTTACTATAATATAAAACCCTAGATCTATTATAAGATCTATTTTTCTAAAGGTAATACTATAATTAGCTATACTAATAAGGTATTTAAAGAAGTATTCAATAATATATTAATAAATAAAAGAGGGGCTAGTATTTACTTAGTAAAGTTTACCTATAGTATAAATAGTATCTAGTTAAGTACTAATACCTAGCTAGTTAAGGTAACTAGTTTACTCTATATAGAGTTAATAAGACTTATTATTATATTTATTTTCAGATTATATAATTAAAAAGTCCTTATTAGTAAAAAAAGGGGTTTTAATAATATAAAGTTTATAATAACTAAAGTAGTATAATATAGAGTCGATATACTTATATTAAGAAAAGAAGATCTTCGTAATATTATAGTAGATCTAAAAACTTAAAAACTAAATAATAATACTAAGGTCCTTAAAAAGGTATACTATCTTAAGTATTTCATGTACTTTCTTCGTAATCTTAAGTATAGGGGTAATTATAGTATTATCGTTAATATATATAAAAGTATAAGTATCGAGACTTTTATTAACGAAAAATTAAATCTCCCCCTTAACTAGTATAAAGCTAATCTTCTCTATTTTAGCTATAATAAATTAAAACTACTATAAAAAGCTCTTATAGAAACTATATAAAACCTTACGAAATAACTAAACCTTATTTATACTATTAGAATAACCTATAGGTTAATAAATATGAACTCGAATACTATAGGGGACAGGGGTAGTAAAGAAAGTAGTATTAAAATCATATATCTTATATAAGAGATAGTAAAAAGTAATAATAATAAAGAAGAAGTATATAGTAGTAATAATTACTATAGTAATATAAACCTCCTAAAAAGACCAATTACCCTTCTTATAATTATTATAAATAACTTATTAAGCCTTAAACCTCACAATATCATTTAAAGCATTAATCTTAATATTAAAAATCTATATACCTAAAAGAGTCTTAGTATTAGAAATCTTATTAAGAAGGTAAAAAGTCTCTTTATTGATTATCTATTATATCTTAGTATTATATATAAACTTCTACTAAGAGAACTAAAAAAAGCTCTCTTTTACTTCCTTAATAGTACGGGGGATAGTATATCCTAGTAGAAGAACTTTTAATAGTACTATAATAGTAAAAAGAGTAATAGTAATTAAACTTTCTAAATTAATATAAATATTAGTAGCAAGATAGGTTTTCTTTTTATATAGGCGAAAACTATAAACCTCGTAATAGTAGCCTAGTAGTTTGATTTTAGTAATATAACGAGGATAGCTTATAGTAAAAGCTATAGAAATATTAAGAGGTGTTATAATTAGTAGATCAATATCGGGATTAAAATAATCTAACTCTTACTTCTAAATAGTATCTATAAAATTATTATTACCCTTATTATCTATAGAATTAATAATAAATTACTATAATATAGTAATTAATATAAATAAACTCTCTAGTAGTAGAGTTATATATTCTATAGTATAGGTATTATTAGTTTAATATATCTCTAAGGCAACGTCTTTCTTTAATGAGGAGTTTTATATAGTAGTATTTTAATCTATGATCTAGTTAAAGTATTAGATCTAGAAATTAAATTCGTTAAATAGAATATTATAATCAATATTACTTCATTTAGCGATATCTCCAAGAAAGTATAAAACAGTCTTATCAAAACCCTTATAAAAACAAACATCGCAGTAGCAAAGAACTTTCTTCAAATTAGGGATATAAACACAATAAATATAGCTATTTAAAGAATTATAGCTAATAAGAAAGCCTTTTATAACATATACCTCTATCTTAGCTATACAAAGAAAATACTTACCTCCTTTTTTATAAATATAAGCGATATATCTAAATATTCAGATATACTTAATGTATAGAAGCTTATAATCCTTAACTAAAGTTAACTTTCTCGCTATAATCTTATAAGAGTTAAATTTACCCTTATTAATTTATAATGAAAAGTTAAAGATCTGAATAGTAATATTAAAAACGTAATCCTAGAACTCCTTAGGTAGACTATTATTAATAAGTATAGTATACATTACTTTAATAATAATCTAGCTAGTATATTTAATTACTCTATTCATAAACAGTATATAAGTAATAATAAAGTTAAATCAAGTACCTATAAAATAGGGTCTCTTAATACCTTCTTAAGCTCTAGGGCATTATCATATACCCAGCTTTTTATAGTTAATATAGTTATATTAGTAAAAGTATTATTAAACCTCTTAATAGCCTTAAATACTACTTTGTAGTAATAACTAGTAAATAAAACAAGCTAATAATAACTATTATAGTAATTGAGGAGATAAAAAGTATACTTCTTACTTATAGTAGATAATAGCTTAACCTTAATAAGATTAAGATAAATCTCTTTACTTACCTAAGTAAAAAAGAGAGAAGTATTATAACTAATAATCTCTATAGATTTAGCGAGGTAATATACTTTATAGTAAAAAGAATCAATCTCTTCTTAAGTAAATTAAATATTTATATAATAATAAGCTTTAATGACTCTTAATAGATAAATATAGATAAAGCGACGATATATTATCTCAAGTATAAAACAAACTTTCATTCGGATTCTAGCGAAGCTAAGAATAGTATCGATAGGGATAGTAGTACTATTAGTAATACTAATAATATATATATCACTTACCTAGTAAACCTTAGCAAAATCTTTATATAAACGGGTATTAATAAAACTTATAATGTTATAATTATACTCGATATAGCTCTTTCGAAATCTACTAGGGCTAAAGAAATTTACAAGGCTCAGGGGGCTATATTTAATATTTTCAATAGTCTAATCAATCATCTTAGAAATATCAGTAAAATCCTTAGCCTAAAAGAAGACTATACCTATACTTTCTAGTCTAACCGATTTACTATTAGTAGTAGTAAAAGGTTAGAGATCGTTATATATACTATATAATATAAAGAGAACGAAGTTATTAAAGACTAAATTAGAATAACCTAAGTTAACGATAATGTTAGAACTTATAATAGCTTTACTATGAATAGTAGTATGTATAGCTTTAAGTATTATTAATAGCTTTTAAAAAGTAAAACTAGTAATAGTAAAGCCACTAATAATACTTATAGTACTTTTAATAAATACTAATAAAGATAATATAAATATAGATACTTTAGTGTAATCCTTACTATATATATACTTCACTATACAAACTATAAATTACTTATAATATTTATAATCAGCAGGGATAAAGTTAGGGTAAATAGTCTAGTACTTTAAAGCTAGATAACCTTTCTTATAATAAAAATACTTATTATTTTTCTTTTTAAGTATAATGATAGGTATAGTAATTATAGTAGTTATCTTATCGTATAAAATAAATCTTATATTTTATTCTTTATTCTAAATAAAAATATAGATAATTTCAATAACGTTAGCCTTTATAGGCATCTTATCATTATTAGTGTAATACTTATAAATATCAGGAAACCTAACCTTAAAATAATTAAGGAATATAATAACTTAGGAATAATTAGAGTTCTAGCTATAGAAACTTATAATACAAGTATATAAATACTAAACATATTTAAGGGTATTATGAAAAGTCTTATAGTTATAAGTATTACTTTTAGCAAACTTATTAATAAAAGTACTGAATAATATCTTTAGAGACCTTAGAGATATACTTCTCTAGTACTCTTACAAAGGTATAGGGGTTACTATTATCCTACTATTTTATATTAAGTAATTTATTAATTAATATATTATATAATAAAATGAGGAAACTATAAGTAATATCTCTTTTATTCGCCTATACTATATAGGCTAAAGTTCAAGTAGCGGGTTCGGTAATATTAGTATTAATATACTTCTTAACTTAGTTAGCCCTAAAAATAACGTTAATTAGTACTAGCTATAAAAACTGATTAGACTCTCCCTTAAACTTAGGAATTATCGAGGCTACTATATAATAGCTAGGTACGTTACTTATCATAACGATTTTTATTATTTTATTTTATTATATATTTTATAAAGTATACGAGAATAAAAATATATAAATACAAAGCATATATTATTTAGAGTATAATTATTATTCGGGGTATTTCTCAATCGATATTTAAATGAAAAAAAGAAAGATAAGATACTAGCTTTACTATAAGCAATAATAAAAACTTAGTCTAGGCTTATAACTTATAATACCTCTAGGCAAGAGGTCGTATAAAGTAATACGTGTCGTATTAGTAATATCTAAAGAGGAGAAAGTACCCTCTACTTTATAGTAAGCGAGAAGGCTAGCCTAATAACTATAAGGGCTGAGGCTGGCACGTGATAGTGGTAGGTCACGTAACCTACCCCTTGACACTATTTAAGAAGATTTTTAAGTATTAAGATTTCCCCTAGATCTTAATTCTTATATATACTAATTTATATTTATTTTATAAGTATTTCGTAAAGTTTAGTATTACTAAAAAGAAATACTTAATACTTAATATTATAGTATTAAGGGAGGGGCTAATAGCTCGCTTTCTACTATGACTATTAGTAGATATATTACCCCCTGAAATACAACTTTAGCTCTCCTACCCCCGCTAACTACTATAACTAGCCCCTAGTTAATCCAGGGCTAAACCCTTTATAGCTATAGCTAGTATACTTATTCCGCGTTAACTTTTTCAATAATAAATAACTAATAACTCCTTCCGCGACAACCTTATACTTTTATACCCTTATACTCTTATACCTTTATAGCTATATATAATTCGAATATCTCGAGATATTTAATTACTACTAATTATAAGTATTCTATTCGAATATTTATTATAACCTTAATAT
>RYZW01000217.1:11868-40721 GCA_004367215.1 Colletotrichum trifolii | reverse complement strand
CAAGCTAGTATTAGTATAAATACTATTATTAGGTAAAATTTATAGTTAAATCTATATATAGGGTAAAGAGCTTAGATACTATTCCAGGTATAAAGCAAAAGTAACTAAATATTATAGTATTAAAGTAGTTATATAAATATTATAAGTTCTATAAAGTATAGTAGATTAATAGGGATAATAATATTACTAATATATTTATAAAAAGTACCCTGAACTATACTTTTAAGAGATTTATTAATTTAAATTACATAACTATTCAAATAGAAAGAAAAGTTATTTAAGTAGAATAGATAAAGGGGTATTTAGATATCATTAGCTAAAGGGTAAAAGGATTACTTTTAATACTATTTTACATTTACTTTTAATATTATTTTAATAGCGTTTTTAATATATATTTATAGTTTTTTTAATACTAGTTTTTATATATATATAAAGGAATATGAAATATATAGTAAAAAGAAAAAGGTACTAGTATTAGTAATACTATACTATATAGTATATACTACTACGTATAATATATATACTCCTATATAGATATAGTATATATAGCTATATACTTCTATATATTTATAATATATATAACCATATACTTTCTATACTCTACTAGTAATACCTATTACTAGTTATAGCTTAGTACTATTATAGTTAGTAAATAACTACGATACTATAGATCTAGAGCTTTATATACTTGGATATATAGCTATGTAATATAGTAATAATAATAATAAGTACTAAAACCTTTTTATACCTATATAACGAGATTATATATAGTATACTATTATCCCTTACGGATAAACTAATACCTAAGTAGTTACTTTCAGCTACTACAAACTATTACTACGAGGTCTTCTACTACTATAAAGTTGAATATCGGAAGTAAGAGTATAATTATCTATCATAATAGGTAACTTTATTACTAAGCTTACTAGTTATAAGCTAGTATTAGTATAAATGTTATTATAAGGTAACATCTATAGTTAAATCTATATATAGAGTAAAGAGCTTAAATACTATTCTAAGTATAAAGTACAAATAATATAATAGAATTATCTTTACTAGATAAACTAATACTAATTAGTAATTAACTTATCTATTACTACTATACTATATATCAGCAAGGTTTCTTATACTAGAAGAAGTAGTTATAAACCTTTTACCTAAAATCTATATTTAGTTACTTTTACTCTATACTTAGATAGTATCTAAGCTCTTTACCTTATATATAGATTTAACTATAAATTTGACTTAATAATAGTATTCATGCTAATACTAGCTTATTAATAGTTAGAATAGTAATGAAATTACTTATTATCGTAGATAATTATACCCCTAGTTCTAACATTTAACTTTATAGTAATAAAAAACCGCGTAATAATAGTCTATATAGGGAAAACCTTATTAAAACTAATTAAGGCTTAATATATATAGCTAAAAGTAACTGTTAAAATTATAGGGTTAAGAATCTTTTTAAACCTGTTAAGAATAGAATAAATTAAAACATTTATTTTAAGATATAAAAGCTAGGTATTTTGTAATTTACTGTTTTTCTATAATTTTTACGATAGAACTAAAATCTCCTCGAAATCTATATAACTTTTCATAAGAAGATAACTATAAGATAGGTATAGACATATCTAGCTATAACTATTATAATTAAAACTATTAGTATATTAAACTAGGTTTTAATCACATTATTCCAAATACTTTAACTAAGAAATAACTTATAAATATTTAAAAGATAATTATCTAGTTATCTTATAAGTTACTATACTAAGTTAATAATATTAGTAACTAGGTATTAATTAAATAATACTTTATTATTAATATTATACTATAATATTAGTTGCTAGATACTTTAGAATATTATAATACTTTAATTATAGGGTTTTTAAAAGCTATCTTGTTATACTAGAAATATCTATATCTATATAAGTATTATTTATATATTAGCTATATTCGATTAATATATAAAAGTTATTTACTAATAAGAATAAGTTGAGTTTTACTATATTTATATAGAGATTATAAGTTAGCTTATATTAGTAATAGAAAGCTTTTATATTAGTAGTATAAAGTCTTATCTTAGGGGTAGGTAAAACTTAGTTTAAGGGATATTAAAGTCGCGGATATTAAGCTTATAATAAATATTTAAATAGAATACTTATAGTTAGTAATAATTAAATATTTCGAGATATCTGAATTATATATAGCTATGAAAGTATAAAAGTATAAAAGTATAAGGTTATTATAGAAAGAGTTATTAGTTATTTATTATTAAAAAGGTTAATATAGGGTAGGTATACTAGCTATTATAACTACGAAGGGCTTAGCTTTAGATTAACTAGCGCCTAGCTATAATAGTTAGTAGGAGGAGTAAGAAAACTAAAGTAATACTTTAGAAGATAACATATCTACTAATAGTCGTAGTAGAGAGCTATTAGCCCCTCCTTTACCTGAAATCTATATAAAATAAAACATTATAAATATTAACTTAGATATCTTAGAAATATTCGTTTTATTTCAATCCCTTAATCCCTTATTAAGAACTTATAAATTATATGCTACATTTTTATTAACATTATTATTAAATAGTTAATTATATATTCTTAAGATAACCTAACTAAGGATATTCTATAGAATACTAAAGAAATAAGCTTAAATAATATTTTTTAGTATTAACTAGAAAGTATTTAGTAAATATAATAACCTTTTTGGAGTATTACTAAGTCTTTATAATATATAAGACTTATAGTATCCTATATTTCTTACACCTAAGAGATTTATATAATATTTCGAAACCCTTATGCTTTCTTAAAAACTTTCCCTTTTTTAAAAAACCCTTACCTTTTATTGATATATCTAAACTATACCCCGAATTAAATACTAGATTAAGTTTTATCATAGTAATAGTTTCAGTAACCTTAAATAGTAACTACTTAATCCTAGAAAAGCTTAAACTATATATTAATATATATTTATTTAGAAAGCTCTTGAAAGTTATCTATAATAGTCTTATAGAAATGAATACTAAAGATATTACTATTTATATGATACCATATATCTATTACTATAATTTCCTAAAGATCTATAATTATTAGCTTTTTAACTTTTTTCAAATAGATTTTAATAAGTAACTTATAGTAATGTAACAGCTTATTAATAAATATATAATCTATTATGTTTGGGAATACTTTATTAACTATAGGTTTAAGGTTAATATAAAAAAAGAAAGTTTATACCATATTATACTAACTCGCTTAATATAAAACTTTTAAATGTTAGATTTTTACAAAACTTAATGATATAAAAAAGTATATCTTAGGTTTTAAGACTAATTTTAAATATTATTCTAAATAGATTAATAAATTCTTTAAAATAGATAAAAAGCTAGAATTACTTCCTTATACTACTAAACTTACAGTTAAAATAGTAATATTTATTACTAAGACCTAGTTAATTTCTAAAACCCTTATATAAAATACCTAGTTTTTATTACTATTTATATATAATATATAATTTCTATTATTACTAGTACAACTATTAGTCCCTAAATTATATAGTATAGAACCTAGGAGGGGCTAATAACTTACTCTCTACTGCGATTATTAGTGGATATATTACTCCCTGAAGTATAACTTTAGTCTTCCTACCCCCCCTACTAACTACTATAGCTAGCCTCTAGTTAATCTAAAGCTAAACCCTTCGTAGCTATAGTAGTTAGTATACCCGCCCCACGTTAAGCTTTTCAATAATAAATAACTAATAACTCCTTCTATAATAACCTTATACCTTTATACCCTTATACCCTCACGCCCTCACAGCTACATATAATTCAAATATCTCGAGATATTTAATTACTACTAATTACAAATACTCTATTCGAATCATAACCTTAATATCTATAACCTTAATATCCCTACTAAGCCCTACCTACTCTTAAGATAAAACTTTATATTACTAATACGAAGATTCTCTACTACTAATATAAACTAACTTATTAGTTCTATATAAATATAGTAAAACTCAGCCTATTCTTATTAGTAAATAATTTTAATAGATTAATTAAGTATAACTAACTTATAAATAATACTTATATAGATATAGATATTTCTAGTATAACTAGATAGCTTTTAAAACCGCTATAATTATATTACTATAATATTCTAAAGTATCTAGTAATAAGTATTATAGTAATATATTAATATTAAAGTATTACCTAATTAAATACTTAATACCTAATATTATTAGTTTAGTATAGTAAATTATAAGTTAACTAGATAATCTTCTTTTAAATATCTATACGTTATTTATTAATTATAATACTTAGGATAATTCTATTAAAACCTATTTTAATAAAGTAATAGCTTGAGTTATAATAGTTATAGTTAGATATCTCTATACTTATTCTATAGTTCTTTTTTTATAAGTAGTTATATAGATTTCGAGGAGATTTTAGTTCTATTATAAAAGTATAATATACTACTACTCTAGCTACTAGACTTTACTAAAAATAGTTTAGATATAGAAGAGTAATAAATTACGGAATACCTAGCTCTTAGTACTCTATTCTATTCTATATTTAAAAAGTTTATAAAAGTTCCCAACCCTATAACCTTAGTAATTACTTTTAGCTATATATACTAAACTTTAGTTTAGGTAAAGCTTTATTTATATAGATTATTACTATAAAGTCTTCTACTACTATAAGGTTAAATATTAGAACTAGGAGTATAATTATCTATAATAATAGGTAATTTCATTACTATTTTAACTAGTTACGAGTTAGTATTAGTATATATACTATTATCGGGTAACATTTATAGTTAAATCTATATATAAAGTAAATAGTTTAGATACTATTCTAAGTATAGAGTAAAAGTAACTAAATAGTATAGAACCTTCCTACTAGTAAGAAATATGCTAAAATATTAGTAATATATAGTATTTTTAGTAGTATAAATATCCCTGATACTTTTCCCCTATTTCCCTAGTAGAAAGCTTATCTACTAAATATACTATAAATCTTATAAAATTATATAATAAGAATATAAAGTATAATAGAGGTTTCTATAATATTCTTAAAACTAAAATTTATATTTTCTATAACTATTACTTGAAATTTACTATTTTATACTATATATAAACAAAAGCTTTCTTTATTATACTAAAATTTAATTGTTTAATTTTTATTTTAAATTTTTCACTCCCACTTAACGTAGTAGTTTAACGTCTAGCTAGCTTTTACTATTTTACGGCAAGAGTAGTAGGTTCGAATCCTGCGGCGGGTAAGCGCGACTAGTAACTATATATTTTCCGATTATATAAACTAATTATAATAACTACTACTAGCTATTAGTATTTACCGTTAGCTATTAATAGCTAGCGACTATTAATAGCTAATAGTAGTTACTACTAGCTAGTTAGTATGCTAGCTAGTATTAGTATTATATAACTACGATCTTTAAAGAGTAACTATAATAGATATAAGCCTATACTTTCCCTTTATATATACTTTCCTACTAGGATATAGTTTCTATATTTATCAGCTATCGTATTAACTAACTATATTTGCTACCTAAGGTGTTCTCTATTTAAACGGTTCCTTAGAACTAGTAATATCGATAAGGTTTAACATACTAGGTATAGTTTCCTTTAAAGGGTTCCTGAGAAGTATATAACTTTAAATAGATCAGAGACCTTCAATACAACCAAGTACTTTAAGCTTTTCATATACCTTAGTTAAAACTTATAGTTTAATTAAATAACTATATTTATTCAGGAATACTTTAGAAAAATAAAATCTACTACATTTATTTCTCTAACTAGTAAATTTCTGTTCTAAGGAATATAATAGCTAAGAATCCTAATTAGAATAAAAAAGAAATATTTGAAGTATTTATTATAAAACCTATAAATTTTTAGAAGATATTTAAAGCTAATTAGTATACTAATAAGACTTTTTGTAATTTACTTATAAGTATATATATTATAGTATACTAGAATACTAATTAATATCTTTGAGCTTTATACTAACTTCTTAGAACTTCTATAACCAGTTATAATTAATTATAAATAACATAATAGTATTCTAAAAATTATAATACTTTTAGAATAATAGAAATAATAGTAATATACCTAAGGATTAGGTTTAGATTAGTGATATATATAAATCATTTTATACTAATACTCAAGGTTATAGTCATACTCATAATTACTTCTAACTACTTAAGAGTAAATATTACTTTCTACTATTTTCTATATATACTTATAATAATTAAAACCTTTATATATATAGTAAAATAAAGGAAAAGCCGATAGCTCGCTCTCTACTACGACTATTAGTAGATATGTTACCCTTTAAAGTACGACTTTAGCCTTCCTACCCCCCCTACTAACTACTATAGCTAGCCCCTAGTTAATCCGGGGCCGAACCCCTTATAGCTATAGCTAGTATACCTGCCCCGTATTAACTTTTTCGATAATAAATAACTAATAATTCCTTCTACAATAACTTTATACCCTTATACCCTTATACTTTTATACCTTTATACTTTTATAACTATATATAATTCAAATATCTCGAGATATTTAATTACTACTAACTATAAATACTCTATTCAAATATTTATTACAACCTCANATTTAATTACTACTAACTATAAATACTCTATTCAAATATTTATTATAACCTCGATATCCGTAACCTTAATATCCCTACTAAACTTTACCTATCCCCGAGATAAAACTTTATATTACTAATATAAAAGTTCTCTACTACTAATATAAACTAACTTATAATTTCTATATAAGTATAATAAGACTTAGCCTATTCTTATTAATAAATAATCTTAATATATTAATTATAACTAATAGCTAACTTATAAATAATACTTATATAGATATAGATATTCCTAGTATAGCTAGATAATTTTTAAAATTTCTATAATTATATTACTATAATATTCTAAGGTATCTAGTAACTAGTATTATAGTAATATATTAATATTAAAGTATTACTTAATTAATACTTAGTCTTTAATATTATTAGTTTAGTATAGTAAATTATAAGTTAGCTAGATGATTTTCTTTTAAATATCTATAAGTTACTTATTAATTATAGTATTCGGGATAATTTTATTAAAACTTATTTTAATAAAATAATAGTTTTAGTTATAATAGTTATAGCTAGATATTTCTATATTTATTCTATATTTCTTTTTTTATAAGTAACTATATAGATTTTGAGGAGATTTTAGTTTTATTATAAAGGATATAGAAGAGTAATAGATTATAGAATACCTAACTCTTAGTATTCTATTTTATTTTATTTTTAAGAGGTTTATAAAAGTTCTTAATTTTATAACCTTAGTGGTTATTTTTAGTTATATATATTAAGCTTTAGTCTTAATAAAACTCTCCCTAACTATTACTATGAGGTTTTTTATTATTATAGGGTTACATATTAGAACTAGGGGTATAATTATCTATAATAATAGGTAATTCTATTACTATTTTAACTAGTTATAAGCTAGTATTAGCACGAATACTATTATTAGGTAAATTCTATAGTTAAATCTATATATAAGGTAAAGAGCTTAGATACTAGTCTAGGTATAAAGTAAAAGTAATTAAACAGTAAAATAAACTATTAGTCTATAAAATATATCTTTAAAGAGTAGTATATTTTATATAATACGTATAGGTTAACTAGTAATCTAAAAATATACTTTATAATCATTTACTAAGCTTTCCTTGTTAAATATAAAAATATTAATAACTTTAATAATAACCTCTAAGTATATCTAAGAAATAATAAATACGAGGAATTTATTACTTAGTACTAGATATAATATAACCTCGAGGATTATACTTCCCCTACTATCCTTAAAATATTCTTCATATTATTTTTAATAAGTAACTTATTATTTTAGATAGAAATAGAATTACTAGAATCTTCTAAATTTAAGTAGTATTCTATACTTTTACTAAGATAAATAACTTTAATAGTAATATTACTAAGAATATAAATACAATTCCTATATATACTTTTATATTTAAGAGCTATTAGTTAATTACTATTTTTAAGGGATTTTACGTAACTTAAATATTACTAGTTTCTTAACTACTAAGTATTCCTAATTTATAGCTTTTAAATAAATAGTTAACTTTTCCGTAACCTTTATATTTCTATAAAGTAAACTAGTTATAAATTTACTTTAGTAATACTATCCTAATTATAATACTTAGAATAGTTAATATTCTTATACTATTTAGTATTATTATATTTTATATAATACTATATAATACTTTTTTCTTATTCTATTTCATAGAAATAAATTACTTTAGTATGATATTTAATAAAATGTATAACTAGTTTTACTAGGGTAAAAAGATTATACCTATTATTCAAAAATAAAGATATCTACAGATACTCTTCAATAAAGAGAAAATACTTACCTCTATATATTCTATAGAATTGGAAATATAGAGACCTTCTTATTAATTCGGATACCTAGCTATAGTATACCTTGATAATATGTTTACTAAAATAAAATATCTAGTCAAATACTATATTTTTAAGGCTTTTAAATAGTACTACTACTAGTACTAGATATATAGTACTACCATCTCTTACTTTTATTTTGCTATTTAGGATAATATTAAGTTTAACTTTGAAGTTATTATTAATATTATTTATTTTGATTACTACTCTCTATTCTATATTATTGATACTGCTATAGTATTCAATACTACTTACGTTTTATTAAATATCTTAGTAAAAATAATATAGAAGGTGTTTAAGGTATATTAGATTAATTCTTACTAAAGCTTTTAAGATTGTATTACTATTAATATAGGAATACTATTTTAATCTAAAAAGTTAAGATTAGAGGTAAAAGCTATAGGATTAATAGTCTCAATAGTACTAATCGAGGCATATAATGGTATTCGTAAAGTTAAATATTACTATATTTTCTTCTATTAAATATGTAAGATTTATTATAATATAATCCTTATAGTAACTCAAAGAATATCCTTTTAAGTAGCATATAAAGTAATTAATAATATTATTAGCTTGAATAGTTTCGTGCTTATACTACTTATTTTTAATATATACCTTTGCTTTATAGAAGATTCTATTTCTTTTTAGATATTATTACCTAGGTTTATATTATATAAAAAGTCATAGAGCAGGTCTATTATACCTATGCTAAATATATTATTAATACTATTTTAGTAATACATAATAACCCCGATATTTTATACGTAATAGCTTTCCTATTCTAGTCTCTTATATATATAGTAAGAGAAATAAGGTTAATAAAACCTATTTTACCTTATTACTAACCGCGGTAAAATATATACTCTTGAATTCTTTTGAAGCCCTCGAGAGTTTCGAATAATAACTATAAAGCTATATTTTAAAAATAACTAACTATTTCTACTAAGAATACTATGAATAGTAGTATTGCTAAATATATAGTTAATAGTATTACTACTTAAAAGTACTAATAAATATTACTTTTATTACTTCCCTAATACTACTACTAGAGGTTTAATGCTATATAGAAATATATATTCTTATAATAATACCCTAATTTTATCTATAGCTATCCTTATAAAACCCTATAATATTTACTAGATATTGTAAGATTGTAAGAATACGTATAGCACTAAGGCTACTATACGACTCTACTAGCTCCTATGCGACTCGGGTAGCTTATATAAAGTATAATTATTCTATTTATATATATTTAAGGATTTTATTCTAGTTAGAAGAAGATATACTTTTTAATAACCTATTTTTAGACTATATACCGTATTATTTATTTATTATAATTATAAGCTCAGTTATATTTAATTATCTCTAAACTACTTATAATTAATAGATATAAACGAAATCTTTTTTAATCCATTTTTTTAGGTCTTTAATAAACTACTTAAAAATAGTATATTTAATTACTAGTAGTTTTAATATAATAGTAAAGATATCTAATAGTTCTAGTTTCAATTATTAGTATATTATATAATATCTATATAACTAGCTAAAATATCTAGTAATATATTAATCTAGATATTAAACCTATTTTTAATATTTTGAAAATACTAGAACTACTTGAATTCGATGAATAGTTTAATTAAGAAAATATTATTTAAGAGAAGATTAAAAGTATTAACCCCTATATTTTTTATGTTAAAAACACTTCTAACCCCTAGATAGTAAATCTTAAGTTTTAAGTAGTTTAGGAATTTAATCATAAAAAGCAGAAGAAATATTATAATATAATTTAGATATAGGTTAATATTATTATTCATAATAGCTCTCTAATATTTATTTAAATAAAACTTCTTAATAATAATATATTTTTTTAAGTTTTCTTGAAAGTTCTGGAATATTAATACATTTAGAATAATTTAGTTATATAGTAATAAATTAAAGTTAAAGATAAGAAAACCCTGGAGAAAACTAATTTAAATATCTCTAGTCTAATATAATATAATAAGTAGTAAACTATTTACTTCTAAGTAATTATATATAATATCCTAGAGATCTAAGAAACCTTTATAATTAGAAAATAGCTTTAAATATTTACTTAATATATTTTGCCTAATTAAGCTATAATTTAGTTTTAGAATATCCTTAAGAGAAAAACTTTAAACTTTAATATTAAGATTCTAGCTAAGTATAGAAAAGTCTTTATAATTATATTTTATACTCATAAAAGTTTAATTAAGAGTTATAGTAAAATACTAGCTATATTATGTATTATTATAGGAAAGTTAGATATAATTTAAGCTAAAATAAAATGCCTATATAATTTCAGAAACGACTTATACTTTCTAGAAGATGATAAGTATATAAAATATACTATTACTAGTTTATATATTGAATTCCCTTATATTTAGATATCTATTGTTACTTAAAATAATATTATTAATAAGGTAAATAACTCTAAACTCTATACTTTATAGTAGAAACTTACTAAGAAAAGATAGTTAAGTACTAAGAAATATACTAGTCAAGCTAAAGAGGTTTTTTTAGATACTTTAAAAACTAAATTAGCTTTTTTAAATAATAAATCTAGTAATACTAATTAGCCCTCTAATTTAATATATATTAGTATTAATCCTACTTTCTTCGAAGGATTATCTAAAGGTCCCCTATAAGTCTTCTTAACTACTTAAAGATTATATATACTTTCAAAAGTATAATTTTTAATAATTACAAAGTAATCTATATTACTAATTCAGTAGACTTCTTTAAGAAAAGATCTTTTAAGTTTAGTAAAAGAATAGATTTAGTTTAATATAGTTTAGTTAATTTTCCTATAGTTAGATCAACTAAAAGAATTATAAAGAAAATCTTCGATAATTTAAAAAAGAAGAATATATTTAATTTAATATTAGATAATATTACTTATATTAAAAATGTCTTTATTAATATTATCTTAGAAATACTAGTTCTTAATAAGACTAAAATCTAATATATAGGACTAGACTATACTCTTAAGTTTAACCTAATCAAGTACTCTATCATTATGAAGTAATTACTTAAAAAGTATAACCTCGTTTTCCTTAAACATAAACTTATTTCAAACTATTTTATAATTTATTTAAATATTTCTAGTATTATCTCAGAACTACTAAATATTCTATTCTTTTAACTATACCTTAAAATAGCTCTCCTAGAACTAAAATTTAATAATACTTATATATAGTACTTTTAAATAAGATATCTAAAATAAACTACTCTTAAATATTTAGTTTTTAATATCTAAGAAGTAAAGATTATAAGACTAAAATAATTAAATTACTCTTACCATATAATAACTTATTCTTAATAAATTATTTCTAGATAAACTTTAGAATTATACTTAGTTTACCTATTTTATCGTATTACTTAAGATCTATTTAATCTTTCTAAAGTAGATATAGGTAACTCTTAGGCTTTTATTATTAAAGATAGATTTTTAAGCTTAGTCCTTTTATTTATACTATTTAATAAAACCTATAATTTAGTTTTTTAAGTATTATTAATATTTAAAAGATAAGTAAAGAAATAGAGAAGCGTTTTAATTTATACAGCTTAATACAATATTATAAGAATAGTAATAATACTTAATAGAGAAACTAGTTACTAGAGATAAGTAACAGAATAAAGGATTAATCTTAAGCTATTTCTTTCTTATACTAAGAAATTAGTTAGAATAAGTAAGTATACTGGAAAAGAATTAATTACTTAAAGTATAAAGATATCAGAAACTATAAAACTACTATTTAAATTATAAGTAGAATTAATTTAAATAGTAACTATACTATATAATATACTTCTAAATATTCAAAATAACTAGAGATTACTATATAAAATTAAAGAAACCTAGTATAAGTAGTATTTTTATTAGTAAGTACTAGAGTATACTCTGCACTGTTATTAAGATTTATAATTTTACTAGGGATAGATTTATATTTATAGTTATTAAATATATTTATTTAAGAAATATTATAAATAAAGTATTTTTAAAAGATTATTTAAAGTTAAACTAAAAAGATATATTAAATATCTAGTAAACTAGATTTTAAATACCTATAAGTTATATAAAATCTAGATTTCTATTTTATAAGATATTATTATTATTTAGAATATTAAATTTAATAAGATAAGATTTTATTTAAAATAAGCTTTATATAAAGTATTTATAAAAGAAATTATGAAACTACTAGTTAAGTTAATTACTAAAGAAGAAGAAGATTTTATTCTTAAAATATTTAGAGAATTTAGAATAGTAAAGAATTTAATAAAAGGATTTCTTTTCTATTAATTATCTTATTAATATTAGAAATAGCTTAAAATATCAAATTAAATTTAGAATTAGTTTCTCAGATTAATAAAAAAGGTTTAATTATACTTAAATTAATATTTGAATTAATAAAGCTAGTTTAGGTTTCTAATTAATAATAACTAGATACAATAATTTAAAGTAAAGATTAGAATTTAGGAAATATATTAATAACTAGAGACCTAAATAGTATATTTAAAGTTAAGGATCTAATTAGCTAAAAAGAGATATTTGTTTTAACTAAAAATAAAAATAGTTACTTTAGGATATCTATTTAGCTAATTTAGGATAGATTAAAATATAGCTCTAGACTTTAACTAACTAGGCTAGGAGTTTTAATTATTTAGGAACTAGGTTAATAATATAGGAGTAAATAATAATAATAATTAGAACTAGAGATTACTATTAGTAATTATATAGTATTCTTAAAAGAATATAATAGTAGTATTTTATACTTCTTAGAATATAAATAAAATAGTTTTTATAATAGTAGTATTTTATACTTATTAAAATATAAATAGTATAGTTTTACTAGTATTTATTTATTTAATTAATAGTAAAAGCTATATAAGAATAATCTTAATTTCTTAATAGCTTTCCTCGTTATTTAAAATATAGTATTAAAGAAGAAAACTTTTCTACTAAAATTTTAATATACTTTAATTGACTAGTTATATTACTAAAAACTTAGAAAGATATCACTAACCTATTAGAACTACTATAGAAATCCTTTATTAAAAAAATAGAAATTAAAATTATAAAGTTAAAAGAAAAAAATATTTAGTAAGAAATAGATTCCCAGGATACTAGATCTAGGCTTTTTTTTCTTAAATAGGTTTTTACTTATAAAATAAATATAAATAGCTTTCTAGAATAGTATAAGGTAAAGATTTATATGTATAAAAATATATAACTAGTTAATCTATTATAAACTATATATATAGTAATACTAATTACTTAAACTCTTTAGGTAATTATAATACTTATAGTATAATTCAACTTTAAAGTCTACTAGTTTAATATTATTGATATATTTTTAAATACTATAAAAGATCTAAATAGATTTCTAATAATAATTAAACTACTAGATAGATTTCAAGTTTCAAAGTATTATATAGAACTCGAATATATTTTATATAGATTTTAAAATATATTCTTTCTCTAATATAAGACTTTTTCTACTACTCTTAAGTTATTAAGTTTCTAATTATACTTAGAAGAGTTTTATCTATTTAAAAATAAAAGTTCGAGTATCTTTATCCTATTCTATATAAATAATATTCTTCTCTAATATTATAAAGTAGATAAAAAAGAAACTTTTAGGATTATTAAAAATATTAGATATGGTTATAAACTTAAGGAGTAAGGTTGTATTAAGTATTTCCTAGGGGTCTAACTAGTTAGAAATTATAAATATTATAAGATTTATTTAGTTTATAATATATATATTACTAAGATCACTAAGTATTTTAACCTTAACTATAATCTAATTCTAATAATAATACTTCTAATAGTAATTATTACTATAAATACTAGTTAAGTTATATTAAAAAAGATTTACGAGTATTAGAAAGAAATCAGTTTAATTCTTTATACTTCTATTACAGTATAGTTAGATATTTTATTTATATATTTTCGACTTTTAAAGTACCTTATAAATCCTTCTTAAGTATATTAAAATACTATAAACTATATAATTTAGTATTTCTATAAAATAAGATTCTTTATATTATAAATTAGAAATTTAGGGGGTATTAATAAGATATCTTAAATACTTTTAATTATTAGAAATACTTTATTCATGAACTATAGAAAAATTTAAAAGTTAAATTATAGCTATATTATCTCTTTATTTAGAAGATTAATCTACTAGAAAGCTACTTAATAGAATATTATAATAATATTAATAACTAAAATAGAACTTCTTAGTTTTAAATATATTTAAAAAAAACTATAATACTAAAAAGACTATTTCGAGATATTAAGCCTAAGCTAGGAAAAATTTAGAAAATCTGTTATAATAACTACTAGATAATTAAACTAGTACTCTTGAATAGTAAATACCTATTAACTAGATTTTAACATATATATATTTAAAAGATATAGCTTTATTTAGAATACTTAAAAAATAATTTTAAAGTAATCTATATACCTATAGATATAATACTAGTAAATAGATTTACGATAAATCTAATTTAAATAAAGTTTAAACAATTCAGAATATTTCTCAATTTTATAGATCTATAAGTAATATTTTTAGGGCTAGTTAAAATAATAGAAGAGGTTACTTAAAGTAATTTTCTATTTATTTAATATATATATAAATAATCCTTATTTTTAATAAAAAGTTTTTATAGTAGTAATATAAAAGGCAAGAAAATAATAGAACTTTTCTCATTATTCCTAGGGAATGAAGTTCTTAAGACAAACCTTTATCTAGTTTAGTATTAATTATCTAAATGCTAAGTTTTGATTAGGTGGGTAAAATACCACGAGAAATATATAAAAATTAACCTATATAGATATTAATAAAAACTATAATTTTTGAAGGGAATAGAAATAGGAGTTTAAGCTTAAACCAAAGAAAACTACCTAAGACTAGTAATACTATAACTATAACTATAAATTTTAAATTCTCTAAGCACTAACTAAGATGTATTATAAACTCTAAATATTCTAAGAGCTAGCTAAGATATAGGAAGTCTACTAACTAGGGAACTAGTTACTATTATTAAAAAACTAGGAATATAGCTATTTAAAGTTAACTAGATAAGTAATATAAACTAGGGAATTCAAATAAATTAGGGTATTTAAGCTAGTAAAAGTTATTCAATAATAAGAATTCTAGTAATAGAATTTAAGATATTTCTATTCTCAATAAAAGTAGCTTCGAAGTCTTTTTACTATTTTAATTATAATTTAAAATAGATAAAAACTTTTATATTACTAAGTTTCTTATTTTTTAACTAAGAATACTTAGACTTAAATAAAAAATCCTAAGTTAAAATATTTATTTGATTAGTATTAGGAAACTAAAGAATTTCTAAATAACTCTTAAATATTTTATAAGTTTAGTTAGAGACTAGTATATAAAGGTTTTTAAGCTATTCTTACATTAGTAGTATTAATTAGAAACTAAATCTTAACTACTCATACTAATAGTAAAAAAATAGGGACTTTATAAGAAGATAAAACTAGAATAATATATTATATAAGAAATAGTTTAAACTAATTATAAATCTCTAATAGTTTTTTTTAGAATAAGTGATTTTTATATTCCTTAGTAATTTTACTTTTCTTAGAAAAAAATAGATTTAGTTAGGGTCTTCTTTAGAATAGTAGATTTATTACTAGGCTTTATAAGTTATTATTTAGTAACTTCTAGCTAATATTTAAGATTATTTATCTCTAATAAAGTTTGTTAATCTCTAATCTAAGAGTATTTTCTCGTTATATTAGTAGTAGTTTTTATATATTTCTTAAGTAGTTTAGCTATTTCTTCGATATTTTTATTACTTTTTTTTCTTTATTAGTAATAGCTTTAAGTTCTTTATTTTTGTTACTAATAGGCCTAGGTGTTTGCTTTTGTCTTTAGGGTTACTAGTTAAGTTAATTGTTTTATTATTAGAAAGGGGTTTTAGGGTAGAGAATTTCCTTAGATAATTATAAGGATATTTTAAACTAGTAATAATAGTAGGTTTCTTTATTAAAATATTTCTTTTCCGTAATACTACTAGGTTTAGGTATTTTAGTAAGTTAAGATATTAGGGATAATAATAAATATTCTTATAAATCAGGACATTCTTAGAAATATAAATAGATAAACAATTCTAGGTGAATTAATTAGTTTTTATACTAAAATTAGAAGTTTAAACTACTAATAGGGTTTCTTTTCATAAAATTAAGTTATACTTAAATCTTGGATAAAGAGTGTTTTTAGATAAAATTGCTAAGATAAATAAGTATATTAATAGAGAGAGAAGATAGAGAATAAGAATAGGAATTATATTACTTAAAAGAAAGAAAATTAGATAAAAACTATTAAATAAAGTAAGTTTTTTAAAAAGAATATAAAAAGTTATTTCTAGTTTGAAAGTTATTATTTTTATTAAGTATATAGAGATAGAAAATAGTTAAAATAAGTTTGAGTTTTATTATTCTATTATTTTTAAAACTAGGGTTAAGAAGAAATTATCTTAACTTGGGGACATACTAGGCGAAAACTAGTATTAAATTGCTAATTAAAAGGAATATTAAATATTCTAGAAGATTAATAGTAATATAATATTTATTAGAATGAATATTAATAGTTTAACTTTTAGGAGGGGCTGATGGCTTGCTCTCTACTATAACTATTAGTAGATATATTACTTCCTAAAGTATAACTCTAGTTTTCCTACTCCCCCTACTAATTACTATATGTTGGTTTATCTGGAGGGTAGTGTATGCTATACGTGATCTCGTCGTATAGGTATAAAAGGGTCTAGTATTCGTTGTTATTATTACGTTACGTGCTTACGTATAGGTATATAAAGTTCTAGATCTATAGTATAGTACTACTACTATAGTACTTAGTTATAGCTAGTAATAGGTATTACTAGGGGGGTATAAAAGTATATAGCTATATATACCCTATACTTATAAGGTATATAGATATATATACTAAATATATATAGAAGTATATACGCCTTAGGTGTTAATATATACCTTGCGGTATAGTATTACCGATACTAGTAACTTTTTCTTTTTACTATATACCTTATATACTTCTATTTATATATAAAAGCTAGTACTAAAAATACTATAATCGTGTACTAAAAACGCTATTAAAATAGCATTAGTAATAAGTATAAAATAGCGTCAAAAGTGATCCTTTTTACCCCTTACTTAATAACGTCTAAATACCCCTTATTATCTACTCTACTTAAGTTACCTAGCCTTCTATTCGAATAGTTATATAATTTAAATTAATAAATCTCTTAAGGGTATAGTTTAGGGTACTTTTCGTAAAAGTATTAGTAATATTATTATCTCTATTAATCTACTATACTTTATAGGATTCTCGGTACTTATATAACTATTTTAATACTATAATATTAATTATCAGATATTTCTCTTTAGTAGTACTAAGCTTTATAAAATGTTTATAAAGTAAATATAAGTTAGTATAGATAATTATCAGGATATAAGGGAGGTTTTAGTATTTAAGGATCTTTTTAAGTATTATAGTAATAGTATATATGAAATCTATACTAGTTACTATAGTATAAATCTCTAAAGTAAATATACTCCTAATAATTCTTTTATTTTTAGTAGAAGAATAGTAAATAAAGTTACTATAGAAGTTGAACTAGCTATTACTAGTTATTATCTCTTAGCTTAGGATTATTATAAATTTTAGTTAAAATAAGAAATTAATATTATTAGTAAAAAAGCTATTGACGAAAATATAGAAACATACCTTTAAGAAGTTAAGTAATATAAAGTTAAAATTATAGTTAAAATACTTAATTTACTACTTAAAGTATTTATTTAGAGTAATAGTATTATCGGAAGAAAGTTATTACTTTTAAATAGTATATAAGAGGTTAAATAATACTTTAGGTTAGTATATTGAAATAAAGTATACTCTATATATATATTATTCCATATATGCTTTTTTAAGTATCTTAGGTATAGTATAAGTATTAAGGAGTACTAGCTTTTACCCCTAGTATTTTTAGTATAAGTAGAAAGTATTACTATTAAGGCTTAAAATACCTCTATTAAATACTAGAGGGGTAATTACTATAAAAGTTATCTTTAGCTTTATTTTAAATAAAACTTTTTAGAGTTCTTTATCTTTATAGTATAAGAAAGTAATATTAGAGAGGCTAAGGGTATTATTAGTTTATATACTTATAAAGCTAAAGTTATTATTAGTATGGTATAAGATAAAGAGGTATAGGTTATAAGATAAAGAAGTATAAATTATATATAGATATTTCTATTTATAACTACTTTTTATAATATTTAGAGTAAGTTACTTACTAGTAAGTACTAGTTTCAGCGAGGCTATATAATAATTTAATAATTATTATTATAGAATCTAGAAAATATTACTTTTTAAAGTAGGATAGTAAATTAGCTGTAATATACTTTATAAGTTCTATTTTAGCTTAAGTGTAAGTTTAAGTAATATCTCGAAGCTATATTATTATACTTTTATACTAGAGGAGAACTAAGGCTATAACTAAAATTAACTATTAGCTACTCTATTAGATTATTAGTAATTATATTAATATTTCAAACTTACTATTATTACTAAAACTTTAGATTATAAAGTATAATTTCTTATATACTTTATTTATATCCTTATTCTTAATCTTATTAATAATATATAACTTAAAATACTTATAACCTTTATAGAAAATAGGGTTAAACTTAATACTTCCAATAATACTATTAGTAATAATACTCTTAATTTCTTTTTTAATTAGTTCCTCGAATAGTAGACTTAGTATTATAATAATATTTTCTTTATAGAAAATAAAAGAGAGAACTATATCTAACTATTCTTTAGCTATAGAATATACTATAAAATAAAACTTATAGTTAAACCTCTAAGCTAGAATAGTAATAAGCTTTCTTAGAAAGTTAAAAAGTATATTATAAAAGTTACTAATAACTCGGAGAAATAAAAAGATTATTACTAGTAATAGTAGAATTACTATTATATATAATAATAGTATTTTATAATATCTAATAAGTATTCTAGGGTTTTTTAGGGATAATAATAAACGAAATTAGGAAATTACTATAAAAGTATATATTTCTTAGTAATATTAGACTTCTAGTAGAGTTTCTAGTATTGAAATCTAGGATATATATAATATAACTACTTATACTTAGTAATATTACTATTGATAGTATTAGTAAGAATATTTAGTTATTTTTAAAGTATAGTTTTATAACTATTATTTAAAATTCTTAAGAACTTCAAGGGAATTCGAGAATATATATTTTACTTTAGGTAGTAACAAGGTAAAAGGGGTTTTACTAACTATATTTCTCTTACTATATATATATAAAAGACTAAAGTAAGAAAGCTACTATATATAAGATATTAGGGCTATTATATATTACTAAAGCTATATAAATAGTATATTTAGTATAAGTATAATATACTACTTCTATTACTTTCTAAATAGTATAAGTATAAGTAATAATATCTAGGGAAAGAATAGAATAATCTATGAAGTATAAGTATATACTAAAAATAAGTAGTATAGGTACGAGGCTATTTAGCTTAGTAGTATTATTAATCGCCTTATATACTACTTAAAAGGATATTTCTTAAATTATTATAAGGACTTTATTATAATAAATCTTATATATATAATAGAAGAAAGTATAGTAGTATTTAACTTTACTAATACTATTACATATTTTAATAAGTACTATTTAAACTATTAATCTTATAGCTTTTATTTCTAATCTAAACTCTTTNTAATCTTATAGCTTTTATTTCTAATCTAAACATTTTAGATTAAAATATTATACTTACATTAGTAGTAATAAAATCTAGAAAACCCTAATAAGAGTTAATCTAGTATACTTTAAAAGTTTCCTATATTACTTTTACCGAGATATTTAGTAAAAAGCGAGTAGTATTAAATATCATAGTAGTATTAATAATATAAAATATAGGGTAGTTATTAATATAAATAATACTAACGATAACTTTAAAGTTAAACTTAATATCTTCTTATATAATAAAACAAAAATAGGAAAAAGTAGTACTATATATCTAGTACTAGTAATAGTATTACTCAAAAGCTTTAAAGGTATAATATTTAACTAGATATCCTACTTTAGTAAAAATATTATAGAAATATACTATAGCTAAATATCCGAATTAATAGTAAAGTCTCTATATCTCTAATTCTATAAAATATATAAAAATAAGTTTTTTCTCTTTGTCGAGGAATATCTATAGATACCCCTATTTTTAAATAACTAGTATAACTTTCTTGTTTTAGTATAGTTCGTTATAGATATTATCGAATATTATACCGAGGCGATCTATATCTGCGAAGTAGAGTAAACAATAGGTATTATATAGTATTATATAAAATATAATAGTACTAAGTAGTATAGGAATATTAACTATCCCGAGTATTATTAATAGAATAGTACTACTAAAGTAGATTATAACTAGTTTACTTTATAGAAATGTAAGGATTATAAAAAGATTAGCTATCTACTTAAAAGTTATAAACTAAAAGTACCTAGTAGTTAAGAAACTAGTAATACTTAAGTTAAATAAAATCTTTTAAAAAATAGTAATTAAGTAATAGCCCTCGAATATAAAAGTAGATATAGGAGCTATATTTATATTCTTAGTAATCTTAGAAATAGTAATATTTAACTTAGTAAAAGTATATAGTACTACTTAATTTTAGAGGATTCAAGTAATTTGACTTCTATCTATAGTAGTAAAATACTTATTAGAATATACTATAAAGAACTACTTAGAAGTATTAGATATTATAGAAATAATAGGGGTATAGTCCTCGAAGTTATATTATATCTAATACTAAGTAATAAGCTCCTTATATTTATTATCTCTTAGGAATACTTAGAAATTATTATTAAAATTATTAATACTTTTATATTTAGCGAGAAAGGTCTAGTATACCCCTAGAGAGAGTATTTTTAGATTAGTAGTTAACTTATACTTATTATATAAAGTATACTATTCCTCGAAAGTATATTTTATTAACTAATAACCTATTTTATTATATATATAGTATTTCTTATTAGTATAAGGATATATAAAAACTAGAAGAGAGTAATATCTACTTTAAAGTACTAGGGATTAACTAGGGGTATAGCTATAACTTTAAGTATTACCTCGAGGCGTATTATATATATAGTTAGTCTAAAACTATTCCTTAAATATATTACTATTACTTCTAGTATTCTAAAAGTATTATAATTTTTAAAGTATTATAGTATTATTTATAGTTAAATATAACTAGTTATAGAAGTTCTAGGAAATTAGTATAAAATTAGAAACTATTAACTAGTATTCTAGTATACTTTAATATATATTTATAAATTAGTTATAGAAAGCTTTATTAGTATATTAGTTAGTTTTAAACATTTTCCAGAAATTAGTAAGTTTTATAATAAATATCTTAAATACTTCCTTTTTACTTTAATTAAGGTTTTTAGTTACTATATTCTTAAGAATAGTATTTTACTAATTAGAAAAGTAAATTTAGTAGATTTTATTATTTTCGAAATATTCCTTAACTTATTTAGTTATCTAGTTAAAATTAAGGTTTTAGCTATTATTTATAAGGTTATTAAAGTAAAAATTATAGGTTTAATTTTTTAATATAATAGAGAAAACTCTAATTTATATATAACATAAAATACTAAGTTTAAAATAATAGTTATAAAAGATATTAACTTAAGTCTCGAGAATATTATATAGACTTCTACTATATTTTATATTTTTATTATATAATTTTATAAAATCTATAGTATATTTAGTAAATAAGATTTTAAATAGGGGAATAAGGGAAGTATAAGAGTAATATTTAGGATAAAAATACTATATATTACTATTATCTCAGTATATCTCTTATTAGTAAGGGGTTTCTATACTATTTTCTTAGTAATAGGAATTCACTATACTATATTACCTAGGGATTAGTAATCCTGTTAATAGTAATAGAAGTTATATATTATATATAAATAATAGATAAAGTTAGGTATTTCGTATAAGTAGTTAAAACTACTAGGTATCTTATAGAAAGCTTTCCGATATTAACTAAGCTTTAACTATAAGTATTAAGGTTTTAGCTTTAGGTTTAATAGTATAGGAAAGTATTATAAAGTTAAGTATATCAAGGAAGTTCTCTACTTATTTAAAATAATCTTTGAAGTTTACTCTAAGGCTTATAAGATAATATCGGTAATACTATGCTGTAAGGTATATATTAACGCCTAAGGTATATATACTTCCGTACGTATTTAGTATATATATCTATATACCTTATAGGTATAGGATATACGTAGCCGTATACTTTTATACTTCCCTAGTAATACCTATTACTAGCTATAGCTAAGTATTGTAGTAGTAGTATTATACTATAGATCTAGAGTTTTATATACCTATACGTAAGTATATAATATAATAATAATGATAATAAATACTAGATTTTTTATACTTATATAACGAGATTATATATAGTATACGTTACTTTCTAGATAAATTAATACTAATTAACAGTTAACTTATCCGTTACTACTATACTATAGATTAGTAAGGCTTTCACGTAAGAAGAAGTAATTATAAACCTTATTTGAGGTTTATATAAGGCGAGATTATAAATATTAACTTAGATATTTTATAGATATTACCTTTACTCTTATTCCTAGTAAAATACTTTTAAGTTAATAGACTAACTTTATTCTATAAAATACTAAAAAAACAAATTTAAAGAATACTTTTTAGTATATACTAGAGAGTATTTAGTAAATATAATACTTTTTAGAATACTACTAGATATTTGTAATATGTGAGATTTATAGCATTTTGTACTTCCTATATTTAAGAGACCTATATAGTATCTTAAAACCCCTATATCTTCTTAAAAATTATCTCCTTTTTAATACCCTTATATTTCTTTTATTTATATATCTAAATTATACTTTAAACTAAATATTAGACTAAGTTTTAGTATACCAATAGCTTAAGTAATAGTTTAGATGATTTTAGGTAATAAATATATAATCCTAGATTAGCTTAAGTCTTCTATTAATATAGATCTATTTAGAAAACTTTTTAGAATTAACTATAATAATCTTATATGAATAAATACTAAAGATATTAATACTTTTATAGTATTTTATATTTCTTAATATAAATATCTAGAGATCTATAAGTATAAGCTTTTTAACTATTTTTGGATAGATTTTGATAAGTAGTTTATAATAATATAATAACTTATCAATAAATATATTATCCGCTACCTCCGAGACTTGTTTATTAATTATAGGATTAAAATTAATAAATTAAAAGAGAAGATCTATTTAGTACTATACTAACTTACTTAAAACAAGCATTTTATTTTCTAGATTTTTAATAAAATTAATAAGATAAAGAAGTAAACTTTAGGCTTTAGGACTAAGATTAAGAACTACTTTAAGTAAGTTAATAACTTCTTGAAAGTGAAAAATATCGAGATATTTTCTTATACTATTAAACCTAAAGCTAAAACTATAATACCTATAGTTAATACCTAGTTAATATCTGAAAACTTTATATAGTATACTTAGTAACTTTAACTATTCGCGCGAAATACCTAGTTTCCTCTACTATTTATATATAATACATAACTTCTACTATTACTAGTAGGATTACTAATTTTTAAGTAGTATAATATAACGAATTCCTACTATTAAGAGAATAGTATAAAAACCTCTTACTAATAAGAAGTATACTAAAATAATAATAATATATAATATCCTATTCTTAAATATTACCTTTATATTTCCCCTATTCCTCTATTTGAAAACTTATTTACTAAATATACTATAAATTTTATAAAATTATATAATAAAAGTATAAAATATAATAGAGGTTTATATAATATTCTTAAGACTAAAATTAATATCTTTTATAATTATTATTTTAAATTTAATATTTTATATTACATATAAACTAGAATTTTCTCTATTATACTAAAAATCGAATTTTTAATTTTTACTTTAATAACCTTATAAATATTAGCTAAAACCTTAACTTTAACTAGATAGTTAGGTAGGTTAAAGAATATTTTAAAAATAATAAGATCTATTAGATTTATTTCTCTAACTAGTAAAATACTACTCTTAAGAATATAATAACTAAGAACCCTAATTAGAGTAAAAAAGAAATACTTAAGATATTTATTATAAAGCTTATTAACTTCTAGAAAATATTTAAAGCTAGCTAGTATATTAATAAAGTTCTCTATAACTAACTTATAAGTATATACTATAGTATATTAAAGTACTAATTAGTACTTTTTAGCTTTATACTAACTTCCTAAAATCTCTATAACTAGTCATACTAAACTATAAGTAATACTATAGTATTCTAAAAATTATAATACTTTTAGAATAATAGAAGTAATACTAATATATTTAAGGAATAGTTTTAGACTAACTATATATATAATATACTTTAAGGTAATACTCGAGGTTATAGCTATATTTATAGCTATCCCCTACTACTTACTTTCCCCTAGTTCCTATATATACTTATACTAATAAGAAGTACTATATATATAATAAAATAGGTTATTAGTTAATAAAGTATACTTTTAAGGAGTAGTATACTTTATATAAGAAGTATAAATGAACTATTAATCTAAAAGTATTCTTTTTAGTAGTATACTAGACTTTTGTTACTAAGTACAAAAGTATAGATAATTTTAATAATAATTTCTGAGTACGCCTAAGAGATAATAGGAATAAGGAGCTTATTACTTAATACTAGATATAATATAACCTCGAGGACTATACCCCTATTACTTTTATAATATCTAATATTTTAAAGTAATTCCTTATATTGTACTTTAGCGAATATCCTACTACTATAAATAGAAGTAAAATAATTCGAATTTTCTAAGATTAAGTAGTACTATATACCCTTACTAAAATAAATACTATTCCTTTTCTTATTCCTACTAAGATTACTAAGAATACAGATATAACTTTTATATATACCTTTATACTGAAAAGCTATTACTTAACTACTATTTTTAAGGGATTTTACCTAACTTAAGTACTACTAGCTTCTCAACTACTAGGTATTCCTAGTTTATAGCTTTTAAGTAAATAGTTAACCTTTTTATAACCCTTATATTTCTATAAGGAGAACTAGTTATAATCCGCTTTAGTAGTACTATTTCGATTATAATACTTAGAATAGTTAATATTCCTATACTACTTAGTATTATTATATTTTATATAGTATTATATAATACCTTTTTCTTACTTTACCTTATAGATATAGATTACTTTAGTATAATATTTAATGATATATATAACTAGCTATACTAAAATAAAAAAATTATATTTATTATTTGAAAATAGAAGCATCTATAAATATTATTCGATAAGGAGAAAATACTTACCTCTATATACTTTATAGAATTAGAAATATAGAAACTCTACTATTAATTTACATATTTAGCTATAATATACTTTCATAATATCTTTACTAAAATAAGATATCCCGTTAAATACTATACTTTTAAAGCTCTCGAGTAGTACTACTACTAATACTAGATATATAGTACTACTTTTTCCTACTTTTATTTTATTATATAAGAGAACGTCGAGTTTAACTTCGAGGTTATTATTAATATTATCCATATTAATAGCTATCTTATATTCTATATTATTAATACTACTATAGCGTTTAATACTACTTAGTTTTTACTTAATATCTTAGTAAAAGTAATATAGGAAACCTTTAAGTTATACTAGATTAATTCTTACTAGGGCTTTCTAGATTTTATTACTACTAATATAAGAATAATACTTTAATCTAAAGAGTTTAGATTAGAAGTAAAAGCTATAGGATTCATAGTTCGAATAATACTTATTAAAACGTATAATAGTATTAGTAAAGTTAAATATTACTTTATTTTCCTCTATTAAGTATATGAGATTTATTATAATAAAATCCTTATAGTAACTTAAGAAGTATACTTTTAGGAAGTATATAAAGTAATTAATAATACTACTAGGCTAAATAGCTTTATACCTATATTACTTATTTTTAATATATATCTATACCTTATAGATAACTCTACTTTTTCCCCGGACATTATTACTTATACTTATACTATTTAGAAAATAATAGAAGTAATCTACTATACCTATACTGAATATACTATTAATATAGTTTTAGTAATATATAATAACCCCGATATTTTATATATAGTAACCCTTTTATTTTAATTTCTTATATATATATAGTAAGAGAAATATAGTTAGTAAAGCCTATTTTACTTTATTACTACTTATAGTTAGATATATATTCTTAAATTCTTTTAAGGTTTTTAAGAGTTTTAAATAATAGTTATAAAACTATATTTCAAGGATAACTAAATATTCCTATCTAAGCTATTAATAGTAATATTACTAAGTATTAGTAATTATATTATATATATCCTAGATCCTAAAACTAAAGTTCTTACTAGAGGTCTAATATTACTAGGAAATATATATTCCTATAATAATATCCTGATTTTATCTATTATTATCCTTAAAAAGCTTTAGAATACTTATTAGATAGTACTGAATACTATTATTATATATAATAGTAACTCTGCTATTATTAGTAATAATCCCCTATTTCCCCGAATTATTAGTAATTTCCCTAATATATCTTTTAACTTTCTAAAATAGTCTATTACTATTCTAGCTTAGAAATCTAATTATAAGCTTCATTTTATAGTATATTTTATAGCTAAGGAATAATTAGATATAGTTCTCTCTTTTACTTTCTATAAAAAAGTATTATTATAATATTAGGTCTATTATTTAAAAAGTCTATTTAAAAGGAAATTAAGAATATTATTTTTAATAGTATTGTCGAGATCGTTAAATTTAACTTTATCTTCTATAAAAGTTATAAGTATTTCAAGTTACGTATTATTAACGAGATTAAGAATAAAGATATAAATAAAATATATAAGAAGTCACGCCTCGTAATCTAAGGTTTCAGTAATAATAGTAAGTTTAAAATATTAATATAATTACTAATAATCTAACAGAATAGTTAATAGTTAATTTTAGTTATAGCTTTAGCTCTCTTCTAGTATAAAAGTATAATAATATAGCTTCGAGATATTACTTAAACCTATACTTAAGCTAAAATAAAGCTTATAAGATATATTATAGCTAATTTACTATTTTACTTTAAAAGGTAATACTTTCTAGACTTTATAATAATTATTATTAAGCTATTATATAGCTTTACTAAAACTAATACCTATTAGTAAGTAATTTATTCTAAATATTATAAAGAGTAGTTATAAATAGGGATATCTATATATAACCTATACTTCTTTATCTTGTACCACGCTAATAGTAACTTTAGTTTTATAAATATATAAACTAATAATACCTTTAGCTTCTCCGATACTGCTTTTTTATACTATAAAAATAAAGAGTTCTAAAAAGTTTTATTTAAAGTAAAGCTAAAGATAACCCTTATAGTAACTACTTTTCTAGTATTTAATAGAAGTATCTTAAGCCTTAATAATAATACCCTCTACTTATACTAAAAGTACTAAAAATAAAAACTAGTACTCTTTAATACTTATACTATACCTAAGGTATTTAAGAAAGTATATATTGAATAATATATATATAAAGTATACTTCGCCTTAATATACTAATTTAAAGTATTATTTAACCTTTTACGTATTATATAAAAGTAATAACCTTTTTTTAATAATACTACTACTCTAAATAAGTATTTTAAATAGTAAATTAAGTACTTTAACTATAATCTTAACTTTATATTATTTAACTTCTTAAAAATATATTTGTATATTTTTATTAATAGCTTTTTTGGGAAGGGCCGATAACTCGCTCTCTACTATAACTATTAATAGATATATTACCCCCTAAAGTACAACTTCAACCCTCTTACCCCCCTTTACTAACTACTATAACTAGCCCCTAGTTAATCTAAGGCTAAACCCCTCGTAGCTATAGTAGCTAGTATACCTACCCCGCGTCAACCTTTTTAATAATAAATAACTAATAACTCCTTCCACAACAACCTTACACCCTCATACCTTTACACCCTCACAGCTATATATAATTCAAATATCTCGAAACATTCAATTACTACTAACTATACTCTATTCAAACATTTATCATAACCTCAATATCCACAACCTTAATATCCCTACTAAACCCTACCTACCCCTAAGATAAGACTTTATACTA